>APFE030660196.1:0-39295 GCA_000404065.3 Pinus taeda | reverse complement strand
ACACAATCGACGCAACAAAGAGGGGCTCTGCCCCCATCTAAACCCCCCGGTTAACTACGTGGGCTAGTCGTGGAAAGAATATAACACAACCCAACAATGATGGAGCAGTACAATGACCTTAATGGATGGTTAAGTTGGTAAATGAAGAATTAAATGCAAAACAGAGGAGGTGGTTGTTGAAGTTGGCTAGAATTGCAGAAGAATCTGAGACAAGGCAATGAGGACAACATTTAACATAGACAAATTTGAAGGAATGAAGAAAGCAATTGATTTCTCCATGTACTCGTATGGTTGAGTTAAATGAGGATTAGAGTGGCCATTCCTGAGGACTGTCAAGCTCTGTGGAGCAATAAATAGGAATGGGAGTCTTGAAAGAGTGTCTAGGCCGCCTGACATTAAATTCTCAGCATGGATATTTATGTAGGGAGCCAGTGGAGAACTTGAAAGTCCATATATGTATTTAATGATATGAAAAAGTTCAACATGTAGATGAAACATCAACGAGAGCAGCCACGTAGAAGTACACTTGGGCAATATGGACACAGGAAACAAAGGCATGCATCAATGAATCAAAATCGTCGATTTCCATCGAGATATGTAGGGGAGCATAGCATATTTTCGAAGTGCTGAGTAACAGAGAGTGAGTGCGTGAGTAGATAGAGAGGTCTAAGCATCAAGAGCAGAAAAAGTGCTAGTGTAGTGAGAGTAGTGTATGCGCTGTGAGAAGAATAACAAGGGTAGAGCTGAAGAGTATGCAACAAAGTGATTGTTGTGTAAATAACAATGTGAGCTGAGCTGAAGTGGGTGCAACAGAGAGGTTGTGCAAGAGAAGGCAGAGCATTGAGGATATTTTCTTGTGAGCAACAAGCATAAAGTAGCTGCATGAGACCAAAGGGACTATGTGGACCAATATTGAACTAAGAGCATAAGTTGTTTCTACAACCAACCATATTAGTATTTTACTTGTAATGTATATGCCTCTGTTTTGAGTTTGAAAATTGTATGAAATAGTAGAACAGTGGCAAGAGCAGGTTGGTGCCTCTTGGAAAGTTGGTGCTTGCTAACCTAAGGGGGTCGGTGCCTATGTGAGTGGGTGCTCATAAACAAACAAATTTAATTAAGTAGGTGCTAAATTTACATCATAAACAAACAAAAATTTGGTCGTTTTTTCCCTCTGGGTTTCCATGTGAAAACATTGTGTCAAATGTGTGTGATTCTCATGTGGTTGGTCGTATGAACATGAATGTTTAAACTTGTTGCTCACTTCCTTTATGAATGGATGTTCTCACAAGTAACATAATGCGAAAAGGGACTATAATCATATTAGAAAAAGAATAAAGAATCTCACTATTATTGATTCACCCCCCTTCTCAGCAATTCCTTATTCCACCAATTGGTATCAGAGCAAGGTTCCTTCAAGAATAGTCCAACCATTGGAAGGTAGGTTTATAAGGAATTATGTATAGGAAAGAGAGTCAAGAGGCTTACTCAAGTAGAATAACAGTCTTTCATGCGACAAACTATGCCTTTTGGAAAGTAAGAATGGGAGTGTATCTTATGTACCTGGGAGTAGATGTTTGGACTTTAGTGCTAATAAACTACAATGTCCCTAATATTCCTCCCACTGATGCTGATGGAAACAAATTATATGGAAATAATGTTAAAGCCAAGAATTCCATTCTCTTTGGTCTTAGTCAATAAAAACTTATAAAATTTATGCACTGTAAGTCTGCTAAGGAAGTATGGGTAAAGCTTAATGAGAGTAATGAAGGAGGTGACAAAGTCAACTAGGAAAAACCAAAAACCTTTAGAATGAGGTTTGAGAGCTTGAGAATGAGTGAAGATGAAAGCATAACATAATACTTCCTCAGAGTTGATGAAGTAACAAATATGATTAGAGCACTTGGTGGAGAAGTCAAGGAAGAGATGATTGTTTAGAAAATATTAAGATCTATGCCCATGAGATTTAATGCCAAAGTTTCAGCTATTGAGGAAATGGCTAATTTAAAGGATCTCAAGATGGACCAGCTGCATGGTACTCTCACAACCTATGAGATGAGAGTAGGAAAAGGAAATTCTGAACCTAAGGAAGCAACATTCAAAGTATCCAAAAATTCCAAGGAGCCCAAAGATCGTCAAGACTTCTCCAGGTGTGAATCTGATCAGGAGTTGGCTCAATTAGCCTGGAAATTGAAGCATGGCCCAGGAAAATATAAAGGGAATTTTCCCTTTAAATGTTTTTACTGTGGAAGAGTTGGATATTTTTTGTCCAAATTCCCTTATAAAGAAAATGATGAAAAGGAAGACAATAAGAAATTTGGAAATAAGTCTCAGAAACATTAGAAGAAAAAGGGGTTCTACTCCAAAGACGATACCTCAACACCATAATCAGACAATGAAAACTCTTTGGAGAATGATTCAGATAAGAATTTACTTATGGATTTTGAAACAAAATCCAAGAAACAATGTATTATGGGCTCTAAAGAAGAAGAAGGAGTAGTGGACCTTGAAGGGGAACTCATTAGTTCCCTTGATGAGCTAAAGAAAGAAAGGAAGACGAATAAGGAGTTGAAGGAACAACTACAATGTGTTGAAGAAGGTATGTATGACTATGATAACGAGGAGTTTGCATATCAAAAATAAAAAATTGAAGAAGCTGTCAAGAGAAAATATAGTCTAGTCCTTTTACTCGAAGAAAACAAGGAACATGTGAAAAACTAGAAGAAGAGAACAAGTAGTTAAAACATGAGCTGCTCAAGTTAAGGAAGGAAACGATCTCAAAGACATGCAAAGTTTAAATTATGTCTTTGAAAGTTAAATTGGAAGAAGCTAAATGAAAGGAAGAGGTTCTTCAAGACTTGATCCAGGAATGGGAAGAGAACTGTCAAAGTCTTGAAGTACAGGTTGTATCTCTAAGAACATATTTTGAGGGAATAAAGGCCGATAAGGGTTGAAATGAAATTTTTTCTGAAGGCATAAGGAAACTAGACCAGATTCTAAATAGCCAAAGGCCCCTAGGAATCAAAATAGGTCTGGAGTACTCAAAGACACAAGATTATTCTATGGAGAAGATCAACTTCATGTCCAGAGGATTCGAAGAACCACATAGCTATGCAAAGAAGCAACAACGAAGAATCAATTTAGATAAAAGAGCAATAGGACAAAGAGGAGATCATCAATGGAGGGAAAATTAATCAACCCGACAACCATGGTACCTTCATACACAATCTCATAAGACTTCCAACAATAGGCATACCTATTTATTCTATGGTCATTGTTATAAGTGTCATACCATTGGACATAAAGCTGTTGATTATAGAAGGATCAAAGTTGAAAGAGATGAAAATACTAGATATAATAAATATATGAATTTTAGATCTCAAAACTCTTCTCTCAAATCGAAATGTCTTCTCTCCCTTGTTAAGCGAAGTAGAATGCTTCAAATCTAATAATTTTGGGCACAAATCAAGTGAGTGCAAAAGCAGGTTTGAATACCTGTCTAAGTCCCAAAATATTAGGCAGTCAACTATCCAAAAGGATAAGGGGAAATGGAAATGAAAGAATAAAAAGAGCATGTAGTGTGGACTCGCTCTATCAGCCATAATAAAGAGAACAAATGGTATGTGGGTAGTGGTTGTTCCAAACATATGACTGGGAATAAAATAAAATTTCTGTAGCTAAAAGAGAAGGATAGAGGAAACAATGTAACCTTTGGAAACAATTCTCCAACAAGAATAAAGGGTAAAGACATAGTTAGTCTTGATCAAAAGACAAAATCACAAAATGTGATGTATGTGGAAGGTGACAAGCACAATTTGCTTAGTGTTATCCAAATGTGTGATAATGGATATGATGTGACCTTTCAATCCAAAGACTATGAGATACGCAACATGAAGAATGGAAAGCTGGTGGGAAAAACAATCGAAATCATTTATTTTATACTCTATTGCAAATTGTGGTTTATGGTTTCAAGTGTTGTTGTTGAAGTATTGATATAGAGTTCAATTGAAATACGAGATAGACTCACATCTCTAGATCTCTTCATACTTATATAAGATAATGTATTTCTAGACATTTGAAACTTCTATAACTTGGATCTTGAGTTATATTGTAAGACCTATGGATGTATTTAGATGCCTTTACAGGTTGTTGGGACCTAGAAGGAATTATAACCTGATTAAGGCTTGAGAAGTTGTGGATCTGAGTTTTAATACACTGAGTGGCCTAAAACTATTCAAATATGCTCTTAATACAAACTCTATAATGTTCTCATTTGACCTCTTTTGATAAGAAACATAGTCAACAAATTTAATCATTACAGTTGCAAGTTTGTATATCGTTGTTGCTTGACCCAAAAAGTTTGAAATCTTGGACATATCAAATATTTATACTTATGCTGTCCACTTATAACTATTGATCAACATTGCTTGACAAGAAGGATTATTGTATTAAGAAATTCCTATCTTTGAGGCCAGACATCTAGAGTATTTTAAGTTATCTACAGGTCGATTCACTATTATGCACTTGTAATTTATTCAGGTACTTATGAACCGTATTCTTGTAAATTATTCAATTAATTGCAAATGTTGACTTGTATTCCTTTTATGCTTGTAGCTTTTAAGGGTGATTATTTATTGAGTATTGGTTCATGCTCTTAGAATTACAAAGTTCTTTATGTTTGGTTTCCTTCTTGCACTAGTTTTGATGAAATACTGTTTCTAGATTTGTGATTTATTTTGAGGAGGTGAAAGATTTGTTTAGGGTATGTATGGTCATGATTAGAGAAAGGCTATTTTTACTCATGTATGCAATATAGTTGATGCATTTTATTGAAACCTTAGATATATTTGCATCTATTTCCTTGTTTGCATGTTTAAACACAAGTTGAGTGAAGATATAATAGAAATGCATGATTGATATTAGGTTTTTATCATTCATTGTGTGCTCTGCTTGGCTTGAGGAGTAATTATAATTGTCTTTTGCTTAGCTCAATAAGACAATTTTTTTGGCTTGCTGA
The DNA here is from genome assembly GCA_000404065.3 of Pinus taeda. NCBI lineage: Eukaryota > Viridiplantae > Streptophyta > Pinopsida > Pinales > Pinaceae > Pinus > Pinus taeda. The sequence goes on along the minus strand of APFE030660196.1, from coordinate 34,278 downwards.
GGTAAATAAGGGGCTAGTGATAAGGTTTCCAGTTAATTAGTAGTTCAGGTTTTGCTTGCCAACAATTAGGGTTTTCTCCTTAATTAGGGTTTTTCTTTTTAGTTATTGTTAGTTACGATTTACTTCCAATTGTTGGTAGACTACAAGATTAAATTTTTTAGTAATTAGGGTTTTGTTTCTATTAAATGCCTTTGATTCCAGGATTGGCTAATGTTTGCAAGAATTCGAAGGTGTGAGCTAATAATTTCTAGAAAATTAGGGTTTTGTTTTGCAGGTCTCTAAAGTCTTTCTTTGGCATTTCTAGTGTTGCACCTTAAAGTCCATAGACCATGGATTTACATCAAATGTTGGTCCATTAATCTACCCCATACTACACCCAACCTTATTCAACTAAACATATTGAGTATCTTATACGTAACTATTCTTCCCTCGACCCACTTTTCATAACTTCCATAACCATTAGGTAGGGACCTATAGCTTCAATATTATTTTTCTTGTTTAGTAAAATATTTTCCAAGACTTTACAAAGTTTTATAATTTATTGAAAGTTGTATAATTTACAATTTATAAAGTTTCAAGGTCTAATTTTTTAGTCTAATTCTTTAAAGGGTACTAGCTCAATGAGAGAGCACCTACTTAACAAGTAGAAGGTTGGTGGTTTGATTCCATCATGCCTTGATATTCATATGGAATTTGAAAGATCATTTTTTGGTGACAAAGGAAGCAACAATGGAAGTCAAACTAGAAGCACACTAGAAGCAATCTTGGAAGCAAAACTTGGTGTTACCTAAGAAGCAAAAAAGAAGTAATTTAGGTCTAAACAAACAAATAAGTAATAATGGAAGAAATACTAGCAACCAAACTTGGTGTTACCTGAGAAGTAAAAAAATAAGAAATTAAGGTAGAAAACAAATAAGTAATAATAAAAGAAATAGTAGAATCCAAACTTCGCGTTCCCTAAGAAGGAAACAAATAATCCATTCAGGTAGCAAACGAAGAAGTAATAATGGAAGCAATATTAGAAGCAACAAAATCCACTATAATGGAAGCCATATAATAAGCTAACGAATATGCCATAATGGAAGGAAAGCTAAATGCAACACGATATGTCACATTGGAAGAAAAACTCAAAGAAACAAATGATGTTATAATGGAAGCATAACTTGGCATAAATTAGGAAGAAAAAAGAAGAAGTTAATCTCGATGCCATACTGGAAGCAAAACAAGAAGCACAATTTGGAGCAAAAGTAGAAGTACAAATGGATGCAACAATGGAATAAAGAATGGAAGAAACAATTCTCGGTGCTAAACTCGATGCTATTTCCAGCGCTAAACCTGTTGCAATTTTCGGCAAAATTTCTGGCGTCAAGTGAAAATGCCAAGTTGCACCACCAATTGAACCCAATTCACATGCTCATATACACTAATTTCTGATGTTATTTTTGGAGCTAATGGCTTGTTCTTTTGTAGTGAGCTCACTGAGTGGTTTCTTAGCTAAAGCTAACACTCAGTGGTAGTTATGTTGCTCCACGCAGTCTGTTCATACAACTCCAGATTTTCACGACTCACTGAGTGATGTCACAGACAAATTTAGAACTTAATGGGGTATATATTGCTCCACACAGTATTTTTGTGCAACTCCAAACAAGCCCCCTCATGCTCATGTCCTAGTGAGTGTGAGGCATATTTATTCTCCCACTAGTTATTCACCCATCCCAGCTTAGGCAACCTCCATTTTGGGTAGTATACTTGTCCAAGGGTTTTCCTGTGTGGCCCCCATCATCTACTCACCTTTATGGACCCAGGAAACCCTCATTCTAGATAGTATACTTGGAAAAAGTATTTAATACATGGGGTAATCATTAGAGTCTTATAGCCAAGTACTGGTATGGTATGCTCTAATGAAATGTGCATAGAGTCTTATGGCTAAGTAATGCTCTAGCGTCCTCCCTTGCACTACTTATGGAGTCTTATAATCAAGGTGCCAATTTTGACTTGCTCTCATGATATATACTTAGAAAATTTCAAATAAGAAATTTAATTGTTCAACTTTGCTTCATTCATAAGACATATATCAAAAGCGTGAGACTTGTGGTCATGTTGTTGGGATCCTTTGTAGGTGGTGTTAATCTATGATGGTGGGTTTTATATCACATCCCATTCCAAAACTCTACCTATAATATGATCCTTTAATCAACCAATCAACTGTCAATACTCATACATACATTTATTACAAGGATTCACAACATCTTAAGGCGATCTTAGAATTGTTGCACATATAACATCTTATATCAACCCATCTAATTTATATTAGATTGGAATGAAATTGTGATATAATTTTGCATGTACATCACATAAATTCTATGTATTTCATAATGAAATCAAATAATTTATTCCAACAGACCAATGAGTCAAATATGATAAATGCATATCTCTAAATTCATGAGAAATTTAGCTGTTCATTTCATTTAGCATGCTTTACAAAAATCATTGTAGTCTTCTTGCACTAAAGGATGCCTGCCTTAACCATACCCTTCCTTGGGCATCAATGCAAAGCATTCATTAATTCGAAACAACAAATATGAAATTTAGCTTAAAGGAATTCTTACCCAACTTCTTCCCTTTACCTTTTTACCCTAGTTTATTGTTTGCTTACTTACTTTGTTGCATTATCTATTGAAATTTCAATGTTATATGTTGTTGCAATCACATAAATCCAGAACTTATTTATGCTACAAAAAAAAGTTAAGCAGCTGTAGATAAAACGTAAACCATATAAATCATATGCACAATGGAAGACAACCAAGAACTTAAAAGAGACACAAAGAAGTTAGGTCAATGACCAGGGAAAAACCCACAAGGGGAAAATCCAACCAGATTCTTCTTCTATTAGAAATAAATTGTTCAATAGATATACAAAGTACAATGATAGAATGAATAAGTTCACCCAAATTTTAAGAACATCTACGATAGCAGTAGCTAATGCAAACACTGAATCACTTTGGTTCTCATAGATATACTCTAGCTCTTCAAGGCTCTCTCTCTCTCAGTCTTATTCTAGACTCTCCAACTCTATTTTTCTCAAGTTCAATTTTTCCTTTCATAAGCACAAGTAAGTGTGTCAAGTGAGGATTAGAGGCACAAATATATAGGAAGAGCAAGGAGGTCAAATTAATGAGGGAGTATATCCTATACCTTGAGGATGAGTTACATATGCCAAAATAGGAGTCTAACTTATGCCATAAAGGAGAGGAGTGTAACTTATGCATTTAGGAGAGAAGTGTAACTTATGCATTAAAGAGTTGTAAGAGGAATATTTTTATGATGAGTCATTAAAGTGTGTAAGAGAGTTTAAGAAGTGCGTAAGAGCATTGAAGAGAGAGAGGAATGAATCCATTAAGAGAGCGAGAGAGTAACATATGCATTAGTTGAGGGGAGGTACATATGACATGATTGAGTCTCATGATTGGAGAATTGAATTTATTTTTAATAATAATATAATAATATCATAAAGAGGTTAATAGTTAATAATATATTATTAATAATAATATTGTTGATTAAGTTAAAAATTAAACAATTGAAATTCAGTAAGGACAAGGTAAATAATTTTCCATCATATATATGATTGTGAATTGATGAAAGGTGATTTCATATTTTTGGAAAGTAATAGTTTCAAAGATAGTAATGAATTTATATTTTTAGAAAGTCACTTTAGAAAGGTCATAAATGAAATTTTATTCAAGGAAATTCATCCCATAGTTTCCAATTTTCAACGCTCCCTCTCAGCTATGGAGGAATTTCTTTCTGATACAATGATCTATGTTATCAATTCTTTAGAACAATGATGTTACAATCTAATGAAGAAGAATCATCATAGGGGAGATATATCTATTACCATATACACACTTGGGGGGATACACTTGCCAAAAAATGACAAGGATCTCGCACATCCAAGGCTCATCATTGCTTTGGGGGATCCACTTGTCAACACATGACAAGGATCTCGCTCATCCAAGGCTCATCACAACTTGGGGGGATACACTTGTCAACACATGACAAGGATATCGCACATCCAAGGCTCATAACTGCTTGGGGGGATTCACTTGTCAACACATGAAAATGATCTCACTCATCCAAGGTTCATCACAACTTGGGGGATCTAGTTGTCAATACATGACAAGGATCTCGCACATCCAATGCTCATCATTACTTGCGAGGATCCACTTGTCAACACATGACAAGGATCTCACTCATCCAATGATCATCACAACTTGGGGGAATCCACTTGTAAACACATTACAAGGATCTCGCACATCCAAGGCTTATCATCCATAATCACCCTCTTTATGAAGGGTCAAATCTTTTAGTCCAATTTTCTCTTTGAAAACTAGGAAATTTCCTTTCGAGAAAGGCTTAGTAACAATTTAGGAAATATTGTCATCAATCACTACATGATGAAGTCTTACTTCTCCTCTTTGTACCATATCCCGAATATAGTCATATTTTATCTCAATGTGTTTGGACTTGTCATGGAACACTATATTTTCAACAAGTCGAATCCAACTCTTATTGTCACATTAAATTACTGTAGTATCCAATACTTGCTCAAAAAACCCTCCAAAGAGCTTCCTTGGCCATACTTCCTCACAAGTAGCCATGCCAGCAACAATGTATTCTACTTCAGCCATGCTAAGGGCAATTTTTTTTTTCTTTTTGCTCAACCAAGATATCATGGCAGATCCTAAGCTAAAGAAACACCTTGATGTGCTCTTTATGTTAGTAGAGTTACCATCCCAATCAACATCTAAGTATCTATGTAGCATTACATCTTCAATATTATATCTCAATCCAAGATTGATGGTCCCATGTAGACACGTGCTTTATAGCAACCCATTGTGCATGATCATGCTTAATCATGTATTGACTACAAAGCATATATTTGGTCTAATGTTCACTAAGAACATCAGTTCCCCATTCAGTTGATGATACTTACAAGGATTAACCAAATCAGTTCCCGGAACTTTACCACAAAGCTTCTTGAACTTAGTTTCCATTGGAGTATTCATGGACTTACACTCAGTCATGTCAAACCTTTCTAGTATTTTGACAACATATTTTCCTTGAGAAAGGAAAATCTCACCAAATTTTTTCCATACCTCCAGGTCCATAAAGTAGTTCATTAAACCAAGATCTTTCATTTCAAATTTAGAAGATATATCTGTCTTACACTGGAGAATAAAAGGTTCACTACCAGTAAAAAATAGATCATCAACATACGCTACCAAAATCAAAGACATACCTTGGACTATCTTAAAGTAATGTTTTAGATCTGCATTGCTTCTGGTAAAACCAAGATTCGTCAAGAAGCTATCTATGTGAGAATGTCATTCTCTTGGAGCTCTCTATAAACCATAGAAGGATTTCTTCAACCTACACACATGATATTTTGGATCATGTACTTCAAAGCCTTATGGTTGCTCCACAAATATTTCTTCTTTAAGGAAGTCATCCAGAAAACTAGTATTCACATCCATTTGGTAAAGAGGCCATCCTTGGCTAGCATCTAGAGCTACAATAGATCATATGGTGGTGTAACAAGAAATAGGTGCAAAAATTTAGTCATAGGATATTCCCTCTTTCTGTCAAGAGGAACCTCTATCCATAAATCTAGCTTTATATTTTTCAATACTGTAATCAACACCATGTTTGATTTTATATAAACATTTAGAAGATACAACAGATTTACCTTGGGGTCTTGGAACCACTTCCCATAGATCATTATGAATGATGGATTCTTATTCTTTAGCCATTGCATATTTCCACACTCTGGCCTTTATAGCTTCTTCAAAAGTGCACGGTTCAACTTGAATAATGTTGCTCATGGCTACAATATATCCTTGGAACTAGAAAGGGTTCTTGCTTTCTCTAAAAGTTCCTCTAGGGGAAACATGTTTATCGACATCTTAAAGAGTATCATGAAGCCATAAAGGTATCCTTTTAGAAGGATGATCACATGGAGGAGGATCCAAAGGATCCATGGGCTCCATGGGTTCATCAACAAGATCAGTTTTAACTTCACGATCTTCTCGTATTTCAAATACATCATCTTGACTATTAGCATTAGTAGGAGGAAGAGGAGTGTCTCTTTCTTTTCCAAGAGTTTCATCTTCATCAAATGTTACATCCTTTCTAAATTCTATATTTCTTTGATCAAGTACATATATTTTTTAAGCTTTAGGATTCTCACAAAACCAACAAACGTGTCCTTCTTACCTGAAGCTTCCAACTTGTTCCTTTTCTCTTCTGGGACATGGAAGTAGATAGAACAACCAAATATCCTCAGGTGCCCAACTTCGGGCTTCTTTCCAATGGATACTTCTTCAAGATTCTTGTTTTTTAGGGCATGGTGAGGAGATATATTTTGGACATAAACATTGTGTTCGTAGCTTCTCCCCATAGAAACTTTAGCAATTTATGATCATGTAACATAACTTTTACCGCTTCCATGATAGTTCTATTATTTCTCTCGACCACACCATTTTTTTTTGGGTTATATGGTACAATGGTCTCTTGTAATATTTGAACATGTTAAAAGCTTTAATTTTATTTTTCAGAAAATAAATCCATGTTTTGCAAGAAAAAACATCCATAAAAATAATATAATACAAGTAACCACCAAGAGAAGTTATAGGAATTGGTCCACATAAATCAGAATGTACATTATGCAATACCTGAATGGTTCTACTTTTGCTTGAAGGGAATCATCCCTTCACTTGCTTTTCGCTTGTGCATCCTTGGAAAATGCCATCATGATTAAAACTGATTTATGGCATTCCATAAACCATGTTTCTCACATGAGGTAATGCTTTGTAGTGCAAGTGAGTGAACCTTCGGTGCCAAAGTTCTCTTTGATGATTGATGTCATGGATTAGTGCATCAATAAGTCTTCCATTGATTTTGTATATACCTTCAAATCTAGATCCCAGAGTGAGGACATCTCTCATGTTGGATCTCGATGTCCAAGTGAGAACTTTACCATTTATGAAAGAAAATTTCATTCCTTTATCTTCTAACGCTGATATAGACGCAAGATTCTTCTTTAAGCCAAGTACATATTAATCTTCTTGAAGAGTCAAAGTTTAGCCTTGATCCATATGGAAAGAAATAGATTTGAATCCCTTTATGGCATATGTAGAGTTATCTACAAGAGTGATATTCAGATTTGTTTCCCTCTCAAACATATTATAGAGTACTTCTTTGTAACCAGTAAAGTGCCTTGAAGCACCACTATCATCCAACCAGCTATCACAAGAATCTATAGGAGATGGACTAGAAAGTGCAGAAGCAAGAAAATATTTTGATTGAGTCTCAACTGCATTATTATCATACCTTTGGTTCCTTAAGGAATGATAATTTCCTATGTGAGTGGAAGGAGATTCTCTTCTTCTTATGTAATCAAATTTGTTGGAACGATTGTTGAAGTTGGATTTTGATGCTCTTTTGTTTTATGAATAGTCACGAGCATAGTGGCCATGCTTGCGACAATTGTAGCATTGAAATTTTAATAAGTCTCTAGTCCATTGGGAGGAGATGTTGGGATCAAACTTTCTCTAATAGTGGATTCCTCTTCTTCATTTCTTCTTCTTTCCTTGTACAACAAAGGCAATAGGTTCTCCCTCCTCATGCTTGGGAATTATCCCTTTGGATTTCATTATGGATTCTTCTTGATTTCACTTTCCTAGGAGCTCATTAAACGTAGGAAACTTTTCATTATTATTGATGGTAGTAATACAAGTTTCCCAAGAAGAAGGAATATCTCCAAGCGTAATCAATACTAGTTCTTTATCGGAAACAAATTCACCAAAAGTTGACAATTGATCTTTGATTTTTGATATCCTCATGAAGTAGGCTTGAATGGTTTCTCCTCTATTCATCTTAACATCCTTGAGTTGATTCTTCAGAGAAATAATTTAACTCAAGTTTTTCACTTGATACATTCTGATCAGCTTGTCAGACATTTCTTTGGCTTTCCTCAAATTGGAGACATAAGTGATGAGGTGGTCTTTAAGAGACACAAGTAGAAAATGAGAAATTAGTTACTAGGTGACTAAAAACGTTAGTCACCACAACTTTTGCAAGTGAAATACTACCAAAAATGAGCATTCTTAAGTGAACCAACTAAAAACGACTAACATAAACAACTAATTTAGTCTCCAGTTAAAATATATGACTAGATAATAAGTAATACAACTAAAAATGACTAACGTGAATGACTAATTTAGTCTAGGAATAAAAATATGACTACCTAACAAGTACTACAATAATATGAATCAATCGTTTATGTTAGTCATTTTAATTGTGTCACTTCAACAATCTAACTTATAAGCAATAGGGGATTCAAATGTTGTGATAGATTGGCTGAAAGGTTATACTTCCTTTAACACTTTTTATTGGATCAGTGGATGATTAGAGCTATGGAGCTGATTAAGATATTTTGGGTTATATCCTTTTATCACATTCATAGGAATTAAATTCAAAGGCTGACATATTATCCAAAATTGGAGTGGGCTTACAACTTGGTCAAATACATTATGAAGGATACCTACAAGGAGAAGTGTTGGTTAATTAGGTGAGGACACATTTCCTTTAGTTGGACACTTAAATTTTCATGCATATCTACAATTTTTATTATCATGGTCATATCCATTGAACTTAGGATGCCAGTTTTTAACTTGTATATCAAATTGTTTATCTAGTAATTTGGATGTACATTATGAACATATCAATATTAGACTTTTATGAAATTGTTTTGAATATTATGGATATTTTGATATTGCCTGAACATTAGATGTTGCACATATTAGAATATCATGTCATACATGTGAAGCAGATTTAGTATACGCTAGATGATGTAAATTACACCTTTGCATTAATATTAATACAAAAATGATGTTTTATTCTTACTGGAATTTTTTTTATGGAGGAGGTTTGATGACACCTTTCCTTGGCCATATAGGACACTAGGTGTAGGAAGATGTTCATTTAGCTACCAAATTTATCTTGGTATGTATGACCCATGTGTATATGATATTTCCAATGTGTGTTAATTTTATTATGATCACTTAAGCACTCAAGTCTAACTTTGATGCTTTGGATGTGAGTTCTAAGTTGAGTTGTTCCATGGTGTTTGATAATTTTAATCAGATAAGTGTGTCATTTTAATGGTTTGGTTATATGTTTGGTGATTTGAGTAGTTTATATACTTAAATTTTATTGTACCCCTTATTTCTCATCAAAAAAAATCCACTCTACCTTGTATTTTTGGGGGGAATGAAATCATATTTACTGACTTGGAGTTAAAAAGATACATGGTAATGAAGTCTAAATTTATGATAATTTATTTTAATTTGTGGATTGCGCACCCAGATACCAATGGATTGAAAATATTCAAATAATTTTTTAGGGAAATATACTCTACTGGCTACTTTAGATACATAAAACCGTACGTGTGCAAATGGAAATGGTTTTTTTGTTATGTTTTTATTCAACTCTCATCTATCTGACATTTCAATTCTCTATCTTCATAGCCTCTTGAATGTAATCATATGAAACATCTCTGCCCATCCCCTGGTTGATGATTTGGTTTGGAAATAATAACTTTGTAGTAAAAATAATGTCAGTGTTGTTCAATAACAGTCACATGGAGGGAGGGATCATATCACTCGTTGTTGCTCCTTCAAAAAGCTCATTTGTTGGTATTACATAATTCAAAGTCAAAGAACATATGTTAGGGTTCAAGGTTTATGAAGATATGGTGGTTGCAGGTTCAAAACCTCAGAGGCATCTATTCTCATCGTGGTTGCCAATATATGTCTTCCTGAAGCAACTACCCTCCTTTCGATATATTCAAATTCTGGTGAGTCCATTTCAAGCTTTTAGTTCATCTTTAAAAGCACGAGACTACCATTACGATACAAATTAAGGTTTTATTTATCCTATAAAACTTTCCCACTCTCGCTTCCAGACGTGAAGCCATAGATAAATACCAGAGATCATTTTTGTACATTCCATTTGGAGCTCAAACTGGCATTGCACACTATTTTTCTATGGAAACCGAAACCCAAAATCTTAAATTGCCATCTTACTATGATCAATACGGGTTGAGATTACCAAACATTATAGCTAATTGGTGGTTTAGTTTTTAGGGCCCAGTTTTGTGTTGAGGAAGGGACGCCAACCTCATATCAACAACCGATAATGGCTCCCATGCTCTCTTGGATTCCTTGTTCTCCTTAAAAAACAATTTTTCGAGACACATTGTCCAAGAGGGATCTCAATATAATTCAACACATGATATTCAGTTGTGGGGTCCTAACACATTTGAATCAGATTGGGTTGGGGTAAAGATTTTACAACTCCTTATGCCCCATTGTATCCTTGGAACATGAGTGTAGTTCTCCATGCTAGTTTTTATACATAGTTTGTGGCCCACCTTTTTGGACTTGAGTCAATTGTGGGGTCCTAACACTTTTGAATAAGATTGGGCTAAGGCAAATATTTTACAAATCTTTATGCTACATTGTATCATTGGAGCATGAGTGTAGGTATCGATATTATTTTTTAGACATAGTTTGTTGCCCACTTTTTTGGACGTGAGAATGTTTTAATACTCGTCTTGTTTCTACATCATATATGGAGTTGTGGATGTGACAATTAAGAGGGAATTTCATCTTTCTTATGACCTCCTTTGAGGCTATGGCCTTGACTACACGTATTGGGTAGGATCATAGATTTTGGTTTTCAAAGGTCTCATGTCTTGTTATGGTCATCTGGATGATGGAGTGCCTCCCTCTTTTCAGGTATACTTTGGATATTATTGGACATATTTTGTGAATAAACATGTTATGAACATGTTCATCATAGATGGCATATACAAGTAATATATCTAGGTCTCTTGGCTTGACCCACTAGGATGATTGAAGCCTAAGATGACCTTCTATGCATTTCTTAGAGACATGTCCTCTTTGTTTGATCCCCTTGTTGTGACACTAAATGTATGCACTCTAAGATATCTCTGGGCTAGTTTTGAGTGAGGTTACATAGGATTTGGTGGAGGCTAAAAATATATTCCTCAAGAGAATATGCTTTTCTAATTGTCATATAGAAGAGATTGAGATGGAACATTTTATTTTTTGTTGTCTTATAAACCACGAGATATAGGATGGTTATGTCGCCTTTTTAGTGAATATCAAAACTCTCTCGCCAGATTTTTTTGGTAATTAGATCAACAATACTTAGCATTGTTCATGAGGAAGGCATTGGTCATCATGTGTGCCACTAACATTACTTTCAGAATTAATTACAACATTAATTTCATCACACATGGTACTTATCTCTCCCTGTCGTTATCCAGGAAATTGTGCCATTATCCTTGAAACTCGTTTAGTATCCAATAATCATTTCTTTGGAATGTGTGCCACTAACAAACTTTATCTACTCATAAAATCCTCACTATCCTTGAAACCAACACCATGATTTTCATGCCACTGACTGACCAATATCCCTTGAAATTCATGTCATTGCACATAATTTCCTTCCTCAAAATTTGTTCCACTGACCTGCAAATTTTTCCTTGAAATTCATGCTAATAGAACTGCTTTTGTTCCTTGAAAAAATGGTCTTCAGACCAGGATTAAATGTCTGGAAATGCATGCAACTAGACCATTTTTTCCATGTAGAAATATGTGTTGGTAACCTCTACCTATTCCTTCACACAATTTGTGCTTCTTTTCTAGCCTATAACTCGACCTACTGATGGTAAGTGCCTCATAAATTTGGTGTTGTGGAATCTCTCCAACTTGCTATAGGTCTCTCCTTGAGAAAAACTCTACTATCTCAACCTATTCTCCTCCTTTTCCTCTCCTCTTCTCTTCTCCAACACTTCCACATGAAGAAGGAATGAACCCTTTGCCTTTTTCCTCCTCTTTCATCTCACAATGATGAGAATCCTTATCCCTAATATCAAGGGTTGAGATTAGATCTCAACTCTCCTTGATGAAGGGTGGAGATCTAATCTCCCATTGAACCCATTTTCTGCCCCCCCCCTTCATTAATGAGACTCCCTAATCTCTTTAATAACTTGTTTTTATACCATGTACTTTTTCTCTTAAAATCACTTTAAAAACATGAAGTCACTTTAATATTATAAAGTACATTGTACTTTTTTTTACCTCATAAAGTGACTAAAAAGTCACATGAATTTAATAATAAGCACATAAAGTCACACTAAAAAGTGGGTTCACATGTTTTCACATGCTTCCGTATGTTGTGATGAAAACCCAAGCACATCATGTGATCTGTTGTTCTCTCATGTACACTCTAACTCAGATCTGAAATGTGCACCAGTCAAAGCAGACGTCCATGTTGAAACTTATTTTGCACCTCACTGACCTGTGTGTCCTACCATTCACAGTGCATCCACATGCGGTAGAGATACTCCTTGTTCTCTTGCTTCTTCGTCTAATGAGTTATCTCCTCGATCGACACAAGGCAGTGAGGTTGTCTATGATGAAAACAGTCTAAACGCGCGAGAATCTTCCCACTCGTCATCATATTGTGTGTTGCATGAAGACAAATCATCAAGTCAGCTTGCTGAAGTTGAAAAATTTGATGAAGCCTATGACAGAGATGGTTGTTATCCTAAGAGCAGTTTTGAAATCAGCAACAAAAACCATCCTCAAGCCATGCATGATCTGGTTCACATCTCAAAATGCAATTTTTCAATTCTAGAAAGTTCCAGGATGTGCCAGGGAGTCGAGGCACTTCAATGTTTGTTGATGATTATGTCAGGACCTTGCGACTTTGGTAAGCCCCCCGAGCCAAATAAGATCTCGTTTCTCACACACAATCTGTCTATCTGCATGGTTGCACTCGAAGTGGATCCCCATGTAAAAAATATTTACTATTCCAGGTGTGATATTTCAAAATTTTAAATTTTCACTAATGACCGAATCCACAAGTTTGTTACAACATGTCCGTCTTCATGCACCTCTCTTACATCCAATTCAAGTTGGGAGTGTTCGTGATTAGATATTGATCCAGGACCTTAATGATAGCTCAAAATTTCAAATTTTTCGAAAGAGTGTCAAACCTAAGTAATCGGATAGATCTCATCTTTCTGATTCCGGTGCTGTGAACGGTTTGAAAAACCGATATCGTATGAAGGAGTTATCGCAATTTGAAAAAGTCTAGTAAACTGCAAATTATGGACATTTGACCAAGATTAATTTGGATTTAAGCGCTAAACCTTTCATTAAGCGCCTTTCTTAAAAGTGTGAATTAAGCATGTGGGAAGTATTCGGAAAGTGGGAAATGGTTTCTTGATGGACAAAATCTGTAACTGGTATTTCCAAATTCTACACGATTACCCTTAGTGTGTGACACATAGCATGAGAAAACCACTTTTCTCGCGCGCTCTCGATCTGATATCGATCGTGCAAGATTTCACATGAGATTGCGCGACAACCATTCGATTGGATGGGTCACATCAACGGTGGAGATAGTTTGGGCTAGTTGGCAAGCGGATGACGTGATAGTCGTTGGATCACGCAGGATAGATCGACAGTGGAGATTCCACCATTCGAAAGGCTGGAGGCTTATCCCTAACTGTTGGGATTATACTGCCTTATATGCATGCCAAACAATTAATGTAATAGTCACCTCTGATTGTTTAGTTTGGCAGAACGGGCAAAAAGGAGAAAATTCTATATTTAACTAGAGTTCAGTGCAGTTAAACAAATTGAGTGGATATGGACTAAATGCACCCCAGGAGCAGTTTTCATACAGAGAGCCCAAGAGCCAGAGAGCCAGAGAGGGATAGAGAGAGTGAAACAAGAGGTTATCTAGGCTAATTGGAGCCTTCTAAAGTCAATGGAATAGTCCAGAGAAGTGGAAGAAGTCATCTTCATGGAGATTTTCATCCAGGGAGATTTTGGAGCTCAAGGCCACCAGGAGTTGGAGGTAGTTGTAGGAGCTACCTGTACTCGTTCTCAGTGAACCAACAATCATTCTTGACTACAATGAGCCTTCTAAATCCATTGCAGGGATTTCTAGAGGCTTTAGGAGACTTGTAAAGGCTGATATGCTACAAGGAAGTTTCAGGCAACCTAGTGCCAATCGTGGAGGAAGGCCTAGTTTGGGGATGCAATGCTCATTTTGAGCAAATGATCAGTTTATTTTCGGTGTCTGATATGTGCTGGAGATATTAGAAGAGGTTTTAGTGAAATTTAAGGAATTGTGAAGGAATTAGTGCCACAAGAAGCTTAGGGTAGCTTAGAGCACTGAATGAAGGAATCAAGTCTAAGGAAGCTTAAATCTGTTTGCAGAGTGATGACAACCATGATAGGGATATAGATGGTATTCTAAGCGCATTGGTTCAGTTCAATAACCTTTTGGAGATAAGTGTGGAACTTGTAAAAGAAACTTTGCCATAATCCCAAAGAGCCAAGTCAAGATGACAAAAGCTCAAGGAGACGTAGCCCATGATATTCGGGTGAACTCCTAGATTAAATTTGTTGTTATGTGTGGTTGTTTATTTGCTGCATTATATGGCTTTTATATGTGTTTAATATCAGCATAAACAAATGGAATTAAAGAACTTAAACAGTTAAAAGTAAACATACACCTCTTTAAAGTATTTCATTCTGGAAATGTCATATATAAGCTAGATCATTTATTTGTTAAGTTGAGTGGGAGGTTCTTGTAAGCATAACAAGTTAACAAACCCCGATTTCTAATCAGTCTATCCCTTATGCAATCATGGAACAATGAATTTGATCATCTCAAAGACTATCTTTTTCCGAAATCATACTTATCAGGTGTTCTCTCTCATAATCATCCCCTTGGTCTTCTTTCGAATTTTGCACATCAAATCTGCCTGCTCATCACACTAGCAATCTACCTATGTGATGACGAGTGCTAAACTATCACGCGAATCAAGTTAATCTCATTTCACCGCAAAGTTAGCCGAAATCTGTCTTCGCTCAACTTTCTTCTCCTTCCAGGGTGAAATATTTGAACAAACTTCGGGTGTCGCTATGGAATCTCGTCTCTCACCAATCGTGGCAAACCTGTTCATGGAAAAATTCGAAAAGAGGCGCTGGATTCATACCCATTAAAGCCCAAATCTTGGGTCAGGTTTGTGGATGACACCAGTGTCAATTGGCCTCATGGCGAGAATGAGCTAAGCAAGTTTCTGAACCATCTCAATAGCTTGTCTGAAGACATCGAATTCACAATGGAAGTAGAAGAAAATAATTGCATTCCTTTCTTGGACATTCTCCTCATAAGAAGGAAGGATGGCTCCATAGGTCACAAAGTTTTTAGAAAGAAAGCCCATACAGATAACTACCTTCATGCCGATTCTCATCACCACCCTGCCCAAAAAATGGGGGTGCTACAAACCCTCTTCACTAGAGCTTATAGAATCTCTGATACAGACCATTCTGATGAAGAAATTTCATATCTTAAAAGAACTTTTGCCAACCTAGGGTACAAAAATAAGAGCATATACAAAGCCATTCAAAAAGTGAAATCTGATAATAATAAAAACAAAGCAAAAGACACCCCAACCTCTAATGCCTTCCTTCCTTACATCCAAGGAGTCACTGACAAAATAGCAAAAATCCTCAATAAGAAAAATATTAAAACTGCTTTCAAACCCTTGTCTACCATTAAGCAAAGAATGGGATCTGTTAAGGACAACCAAGAGCAACTTCAACAAAAAGGAGTTTATATCATCAAATGTTCTTGTGGGGATCAGTACATAGGAGAAACTGGTAGATACGTTAGGATTAGAATCAAAGAGCATAGTGCAGACATCCGTAACGAAAGAGTCTGATCCTCAGCCCTAGTTGAGCATGTAGGTAAAACCAATCATCATATATGCCTGGAAGACACCAAAGTCATTGCCGATGTAGAGCACCATTTCAAGCGTAAGGTTAGAGAAGCTATTGAAATCATTAAGCATCCTAAAAACCTTAATAGGGATGGTGGCATGGAAATTAGCAAAAACTGGAACCCCTTGCTAACCCCCGCAAATAATCTCAATAGCGAGGTTAGAAATTCTTAACCTGCTATCATTATAAATTTAGCCATGCTGCTCTTTAGGGTCCTAGGCATGAAGAATATCTAGGATAAAATAAACCTAATTATTATATAAATTAGAATAATAATCATTTAAAAGAATGAAACATTATTAGTATAATGTGAAATAGAAACAATAGTAAATAATAACTTCAGGTATATATAAATAATTAATAATAAAAACAATAATAATATAAATATTAATGTAAGTTAATAAGTGAATACTGGATTCCCCGGATGCAGGTGACCTACGTCGGGCAAGAGATGAGCCATATGGCAAGCACGCACTGCCACGTGATGGCGCAGAAGCCATAAATGTCTCAAGCCGTCGAAGTTCCAACGCGGGTAAGGATGCAGGCATCCTTAATGGAGCGGTTTGAGGTGAAGGCGACCCTGCACTCTGCATTCAATGACAGTCCCCTCAATGCAGAAGACTATGAGATTAAATGGATGGGTTTGTTGGATTTGGCGACGATTTGTTGTGAAGGAAAAGCTGAGCAATCTGAGAATTCTAGCAGAGAGTTGGAGGTGGAGCGCTGGAGAGAGGCCTGTCTCTTTATTCCTCTTCTCAACCTGTGTTCTGGCTCTCTTGGGCTCTGCTTCAGCCCAATTGGGGAGCAACAAACTTTCTGGTATAGTTTTGCTGGGAGAAGGAGTGCAGAATTGGTGGATTTCATGGTGCGGGACAGGATGCCTTGCTGCCGAAGCCCGGGACGGGGAGCATCCTCCCGCCCTCCTGCAGGGGACTCCCATCACCACTGTTGTTGCTGCTATTGCCACCGTAGAAGAGGAGCCGCCCCAATTCAGCCAGGCCAAGCGGTGCAGGTGGGCAGTGGTGAGCCTGGGGAACCTCTGCTACCTGCCTTTGGCTCAGTCATTTTCTCGCTGGGTCGCTCAGGGGGAAATCCAGGCGTCGACACGCACATTTCGGTACTCTTCACCAATACTCCAGAAAAGAATGAAGAGGGGTCACCCTCGACTGTCGGGAAGGAAGACTCTGAGAGTGGCAGAGAGAAGCCCATACCAGAGGGGCCTTCAATTGATGAGGAACGCTCAGGAAAGGGTAAGGGCAAGATTTTATTGGGACAGTCGTCCACGGGGGAAGGCACTTCAGCAGCAGCGTGCTCTCTGCCACCCCCACACTCTCATGACCCCGAATCGCCTTCCTCGCAGAAAAAGGCCAACGATGCACCGACGGATAGTCCAGAAGATCTCTAGGGATGCCCAATCGAGGAGGAGATACCTGAAGAGTAGCTTCAGCAGGCGATGGCGGTCCGGTGACTTCCTCACTCACGACGCATTCTCTCAGGTTGGGTTTTGGTTAATTGATAGTCTTTGTTTGGTGTCTTGTCTGTATTCCTATGTCTGTCACATTGTGCTCGTGGTTAGAGGTACCCCAAATGATGGGAAGCAGTTAGTTTCGAACCCGGGTCCAAGGTTGTCATGTTTTTTGTATGTACTGGGTTTTGTCAGCAGTCTCTTTAGCAGCTATACTCCACAAGACTGCTCAGGAAATGCCCCTGCATGGGCTGTCAAAAAGATTTTCTAGAGTCACTCAGTGTCAGTCTTCAGACAATGTCGAGGTCTTTTGTTAATGGCGCCCTGCGAGGCTTTTGTAAGTGTCGATCTATGCTGCCCATGGAGCCACAGTTGGCTCTGGGTTGCAAGCGTCTATGGATGTAAAATTCCACTGTACATTTTAATATAAAATAGTTAGTATTGCCGAGAAAAAAAAAAAGTTTAGTTAAAAGCTTTTTTAGTTTTTTATTCTATTATATTTTAAAAAATTTAATAAAATAATTAGTAGTAATAATAAAATTAATTAATATAAGATTATATAATTCTAATAATCCGGTGGTATGTACTGCCACGCCACCTGAACTAGGGAGGAATGATGACGCCCTCCACCTCACAACCATCATTCCCTCAAAGTCACATCTACCTTCCATGCTCATTAAAGCCACCAACATAGGCCTGTGGAAATGTCTTTGCATGTTGAGCTTCACTACTTGTTTGTTATCTCTATAGGCTTATTTACTCTACATCACGACAACCACTTGGTATTTTCCTCTCGCTCCCTTATTCAATGCTTGGTCTCTCTCGCCCACCTACTCTAGATTAGCTTTTGTTGTCACTCTCGTGCTACCAACCAAGCCCTTTAAAGCCATCAACAACATCATGAGCCATGAATGGGGAAGAGGCCACTATGCAAGTTGTGGAAGGGGAAGAGGGCGTGCACTGACCACCCTTGACGAGAATGAACATTTGGGTAATGTTTGATAATTCTATTTTTCCTTGTTGAGAAATGAGGAGGTTTACGATTTAGATTAGATTTCTCTTTACACAATAATTATTTGTGAGTTTGTTGGAAGTTTTATTATCATTATGTTTTCCTTCTTTCATCAAGGAATTACCATAATCAAAACATGAAGATGACATAAGACAAAAGAACACAAACTATAGGCTCCAAGCCACGGAAAAACCCCTCAAATGTGAAAACCCATAAAATTCTCCTCTTATAGAATCATATCAAAGTGAGATATCCAAGACCCAAAAAATACATCAGTAAGAGACTAGAAACATATTTTCAACCAGAGATGTAATAAGGAAGATCTTCCACAAATCAAACTTCAAGAGACATTCACATTCATCAACCTCATATTTTGACCTTCCTCTTCTTCTGCGATTTTTTAATGAGATTGATCGAATTGTATGTGTCCAAGTGATCTCAAATCCTCCTGTATTTATATTGTTCAAAGGGACGCGAATAGACATTACCTTCGGGGCTGGGTCGACTTGACAGGTAGGCTAACATGGCATCTAGAGGGGTTTTTGACCAAAATTTCATATTAAATTTTATTTTTCTTTTTGTTTTATAATAGACCCAAATAGGAATTTGACTCTTTGACACAAGAAAACTGAAAATCATGAAGAAAATTCTTATCTAATAATAATAATATTAATAATATTAACAATTACTAATATAAATTATTTTTCATCATTTTCTTTTACATAAAATATACAATCATATAGGTACAAATACCACTACGAAGATCAAACCTAGTTACATTTTCTAACACTCACTCTTAACTAGGGAGGTATTCATAATTCCATAATTCTTAATTTGAAATATTCTCATAAGAAGAGTCAGATTCGTAAATAAACATAACCAGGCCTTAACTTGACAAGCTTTAACTCTCCACAAGACTAGAGCACAATGGTGGGAGGCACATATATATGCATCTTAGCCTCTCAAGTCACATACCCCATCCAAATTTTCACAAGTATGTCCTTCTAGGACTATCCTTACTGTGGATTCCCAATCCTCAAAGAATATTTTTCCTCTTCCACCAAACTTATCTTGGATACCATGTCTAATCTTCGAAGAGTGTTGGTCCAAGAGACCACTTCCTATATTGGATTCTCATTCCTTAAGGATTACCACTTTTAAATGCTTATCCAATCCTACAGACCCCATTCTCCCTCTACGACCTTCACTAGAAGTATGGTTATTAGTCCTAGCCTATTCCATGACATATGAAGAAGGGAATATAATGTACATTATCTCTCCCTCTCAACCAAAGAGGAAATCCTTATTCCCTCTCAATCAGGGAATAGATCCTAGTTTGTCTGAATTAGGGAAACATCATCAAAATCCTTAGCTAGTCTCACACATCATCCACACAACATCTACTTGTTCCTTTGTGGAGAGATAGTAGTAGCTGAAATTGATTCCTACAACACAATACATCATAGTTGTGCTTCGTCCTTCTTTCACATTTCACCCTCATGAGAGGGTTTCTCAGTTCCTAATACAATCCCATCATTTCAAACATTAAGCTTCCTGGATCAAATAACATTGTCATCAATTGGTTCATCTGTCATTTTTAAGGAGTCGAGCTTCCTCACAGCTGCTAGCACATGTCTTCTTCCTTCATAACAAAGTTTTGCCTCATAATATTGAAAGTGCATGTCATCTTTCTAATATCAATTCTTCCCTTGTGTTTCTTTGAGCCATCAAAAGTGTTATCCACACAATTCATATGTTACATGATCAAACCACACAACTATAGGTACAACATCATCAAGAAAAATTTCCTTCCAACCTCTTCACATGCTACAACAATATTTCTTATGAAGGAACCAAGCCATATCACAAGCAGATTATCAATATCAAAGTTTTTAGATTCTAATATCCTCTCATGAGAGTGTTGTGTAAAATTCTGCTACTTGCTACGTCTGAAATCAACATACCTTTAAACGTTATATCTTCATATTGCAACAAGGTTTGACTTCAACTTTCAATCATCAAAATGTTCCTCGAATATGCTCATCAGTTATAAACTTCAATATCATCAAATTTCCTGTAGCTCTCTATAATTTCCATCAATCTCACCGTTGTCACAAATTCATCATCAAGCACGAGTCTTTATTTACTTTTTTCTTACATCTTTATCCTCTTACTTTCACAATTTCATTATGTATCTACAGTTCTCACCAACTAGCAAAATGAAGCAAAATATACAAACGAAAGAGCATGATTTCAATCATGTTGTTACAGGTTTTCTATGATTATTCAAATGTGAACTTCTATGGTTCTAGCTATAAACCCTAGAAATTCCTTGTCCTAAACCTTATTAGGATTTTTATTTTTCATATGAAACACCATGTCTTAGGGTTTTGATTTTGAGTCCTAGGATTGTCCAAATTTTTAATATATCCCCTAGAGTATTTCTTTCAAAGATCTTTTATGATAGGGTTTCAAGATACTTTAATATCAAAGAAAACTCAGCCTACATGCTCTAGATCCCATTTTTCAAAAGCTAGGGATTCCTTAGAGGGAACAACCAATTAAGGTTAGGGTTTTCTCATTTCTAAGGGTTAGTTTAGAAACCTTGAAAACTAAGAGTCTTTAAGACCCAAGAAAATTCATAGTCATTAAGACATACATCAAATAAATTGCAAATCCCTACCATCATACTACTAATTGCAAAACCCTAACCATACTATTGACATGCCAAGACTATGGAACAATATCATAGCATCATTATTTGTTAAATAATAATACCTCTGTAAGTTTTACCTGTCATTTTATGTAGAGATATTGTCTCAACTATACTTCATTCAAATGAGATAAGCTTAGGTTAATTTCATTAATATCACCCTTTCTTGAACCAGGTTATCATGCTACTTTTCTTCATTGACCATCATTACAATATATTGTCATTATCATATGAAGGTTATTCGATCATTGTTACAATCACACCTTTAACACATGAACTTTTGAGTTTATTATCATCATGGATCATGGGCCATTTTTCATACAAGATCACTGAAACGTCACTTGTGCAACTTCATAGTCATCAAGACATACATCAAATAAATTACAAATCCCTATAAGAATACTGCTAATTACAAAACCCAAACCATACTATTGACATGCCAAGACTATGCAACAATATCATAGCATCATTATTTATTAAATAATAGTACCTCTATAAGTTTTACCTGTCATTTTATGTAGAGATGTCATCTCAACCATTCAAATGAGATAACTTTAGGTCAGTTTCATTAATATCACCCTTTCTTGAACCAGGTTATCATGCTACTTTTGTTCATTGACCATCATTACCATAATATTGTCATTATCATATGAAGGTTATCTGATCACTGTTATAATCACACCTTTAATAGATGAATTTTTGAGTTTACTATAATTGCAGATCATTGTTTTTTGTCATGCCAGATCACTAAAATGTTGCTTGTGCAACTAACATAGGACACAGTTATTATAATCTTTCATATTCAGTTATCCTTCTCTTAGAAATATTGTACCAGTTTTACAAGTCATAGTTATATTTACACTATTATTATACATCTCACTTATATGAATATTATTGTCAAGACATCATTGCCAATGTCAAAAGTCTTACAAAAATCACAATCTTACTTTCAAGAAGAGATGTAATAAGGAGGATCTTCCACAAATAAAAATTCAAGAGACATTCTTGATCAACTTCATATTTTAGCCTTCCTATTCTTCTACAATATTTCAAATCAAATTGAGCGAAAAATGTGTGCCCAAATGAGCTCAAATCCTCCTACTTATATTAGTCAGAGGGGTGTGAAATGACATGTCCTCTAGGGTTGGGCGGATTTGATAGATAGCTTGACCTCATGTCTAGGGATTTTTTTTTACCCAAATTACATATTAAAAATTCTTTCTTCCTTTTCTTTACAATAGGTCTAAATAGGAATTTGACTCTTTGACTCAAGAAAACTTAAAAGCATGAAAAGCATGTCTATCTAATAATAATAATAATAATAATAAATTAATTATTATTATTTTTGAAAAGAAATCAATTTTTTGACAGATCAGAGAACAAATAACATAGTTTTTTTTTTTCTAGAAAGTGGACAGTCTTGCAAATTTATTCTTTCACACAGGCTTAGTTCTTTCAGAAGAAGGTGAGAAAGAAGAAGCCAGACTTTGAATGCAGAGGGAAAAAAGAACTGTGTAGAACTTAGAAAATATGCAAGCAGACGTTTTTCCTTTTTTCAATGTGCAGGCAAACTTTTCCTCTCATTTTTTTTAATTAATTCCATGTTCAATTCACCATTTTGCTCCAACAAATCATGCACAATGAAGTTTCCCCGATCCTACCTCATTTGGAGCTTGAAATTCACCGAAAATCCCAGGTTTTCTTTCTGCATGGTTGTTTCTGCGTTTGTTGTAGAAGACTTCCTATAGAATGAAACTGCGCTTCCTGTAGAGCCCGATAGGCAGGATTTTTTTTTTTAAATGGCAGAAATCTCGAGAAATCAGGCAGGAATCTTGTAGAGGACCACTGGTTAACTGATTTGGACGTGGTGGACATGTGCTCCAGTTGTGACCATAGTTGAACAGAGGGTGGTGAGAGTCAGCCAAGCATTTTTGTAATCGCTGCGTGATTTGTGGTGAGGGAATGAAGTGGCTAGGTGTACGTGGCAACATGCATATGGTCGTGCTGTTCATAAACTATATGTTTTCCCTCTGTAATCACTGCCATCAATTGCACTAAGGTTTAAACGGCCAACACTCCCGATTGTTTTAATTTTCACGTGAGTCGACTATCCACGTGTACTGCATGACTTCCGGCTGAGCGCTAGAGAATGAAATGTCGGGTTAACCTTGCTAGATTCATGGCTTAATCTCACCATTCCATTTGTTCATGCAGTTTTTAAATTAGATTTATGCAATAGAGGAACGAGTTTTAGTCACATACCTGGAAGTCGAATGGTCACTGTGAGGTGATGTGGCCTTTCATTTGCTGCATGCACTAGTTTCTGTGGTTGGATGATGGCTTGGTGGCTGATTCATGGTTATTTTTTCCTCGTGCAGGTATCCTCTGGCCGGATCCATGCTGTAGGAGCTGGTTTCATGTTCAGATATGCACCCTCAAACTGCTGCTACTGAATTTTCACAGGACTGAAACCTGTTTTCACCATTGCTCCCGAACGATAGATTGGATCGATCTGAAACTTACTAAGCGTGTTCCTATCATCCTTATGCACCTCCCATAGTAAAATTGCGATCAATGGATGCACAAAGTTTGATAAAAATGGGAAATGGTTGAAGATTACAGAGCTCAATTTCTCAGACACCATGCATCAGAATTGTCTGAAACTGCTTAGGTAGGTTACTAGCATGCATATGCATCTCCCCATGAAATATTTTTTGAAACGGATGCACGGATATGGAGAAAATGCAAAAATGGTTGAAGGTGATGGAGGCTGATTTCTTGGGAACCGTGCACTAGAATTCGCTGAAATTGCTCAAGCGTGTTTCCATTGTCCCTATACAGCTCCCCCTGTAACGATTTTGTAAATGGATGCACGGTTTTCAAGTTATGGAAAAAACAAATTTCAGCACCATGTATTTTTGCTTCCAAGCATTCTGCAGTTTTTTGCATGGTAAGAAAAAATGAGCTTGGGCTGTGATGCAGGCATGGAAATGATGGAGGAGGAGTTTGAAGAAGGTAGGAGGACTAATGAACCCTTTTGGAAGCTATCATGCTCGCCAAACTACCTTTTTTCAATCCATTTCTAGCTTCCTGTAGAAATCATGTAATTTCTACAGGAACTTCCTGTAGAACATGCAGTTTTTAGGAAAGAAGCACAATGAGATGGAAAAGTTGATGGAGAAGGGTGAGGAATGGAAACATGGATGCTTGCAGGCCTCATGGACATATTCTTAGCCTTATGGTCCTCTTTGGAGATCGATTTTGGCTTGTTTGTAGGCTTCCTGTAGAAGACACAAAACTTCTTGTAGAAAACATAGAGCTTCCTGTAAAAGGAACATAACTTCCTCTGTCTTTGTTTTGAGCGATCCTCCTGAGCTACAATGTCCTTCTTGCAACCTGCAATTATTCAATAGAAAGTAGATTTATTTTTTTCTTCTTTTTTTTCTCTCTTTTTTTTTTTGAAAACAACTAGGGCGCCTCATGGAGGTTTTCACCCTAATTGCCTACCCTATGCGCCTCCAAGGGAGGTTTTCACCGAAGGATCTTATTCTTTTTTATTTTTTCTTTTCTTTTTTTCAACCCATTGACCACCTCATGGATGTTTTCTATCAAGTAGCTGAGCTGAGGAACCTCCGAGGAGGTTTTCACCTTAGATCTTTATTTTCCTCTTATTTTCAGTTTTTTCTCTCTTTTCTCTTTTTTCTTTTTTTCTTTCTTTTTTTCTTTTTTTTTCTACCCTACCCTACTTGAAAAAAAATAAACATTTTCAAGTATAAGAACACTTCCAATGGAGCCATGTGCACATCAAGATTAGAGACAAAATGATGTGGAGGCTCCAAATGCATGCTTTAACAACTATCCGGATTTCAGAAACCAAATGATTTGAATTTGAAGGGGTGAAACATAGCTGAGGAAGAGAGTATTGTTGCAACTTAGTGACCATATGGAACCATATCTCAATATAGCTCTGATATCCTTGGTTCTTTTTCTGATCTGGATCATTCTTCATGTCACCTTCTATCATGACCTTCTCATCTTCCTCTTTTTGCTGAGTTTTCTCTTGAATACATAGAGGATTTGATGGTAACCATGAGGGAGCTCTCCCAATCTCTAATTCTGATGTCTTCGCTTCATCTAGTGTAGCACATGGTCCTTTGATCTCTTCTTTTGAATCTTATTTTGTTGGATGTGGTCCTTCAATGCTTTCAATATAATCGTTTTTTTGCAATACTCTTCCTGAGCTATGGTGAAGATCATTGAGCTGAAGAGGAGTCATTTAGATAGGTTATGCCTCAGCTTTGCAATTGGATTGAGCTACTCCATTGTATGGTTTTGTGAATGGTGGTACGGGTAGTTGAGTGGAGGTGTATTTTTGAGATGGATGTGGATGGGGTTGTGGTTGGGTAGGTGATGGAGGCAAAGGAGCGGGATGAGAGTTGTACTGGGGCCTCCACCCTTAATGAGGTGCATTCCATTGAGGCTGTGGTTGAGCATAAGAGTGAAACGAATGAGCAGCTGGTTGGGCATAATATGGATCTGTGAAGGAACAAGGAGGAGGTGTGAACTAGGAAGGATGAGTAGGGGTACCCCAAGAAGGCATGGAAGTGGCTTGATAGGGGTCATAATAGGTCTCGGATGTCCCTTGCAGTTCATGCTGGTAAGGTATGGGTCCATATGGCCTCCTTTGGTTCATATAATAGAGTGATTCAGTGGCTCCTTTGGCTCTCTGATATGCCGTGTAAAGTCCAGGCAAGGAAGGGCACTGATTCGTAGGATGGTATTCTTCACATATGAAACACACTTCTAGGGAGTGCAATGGACATTCATTCCTAGAATGCTTTCTAGTGCACTTGGGACAAAAGATGGCGAAAGCCCTCTTGGCTTCTTCTTGCTTCCTTTGGATCTGTAAGGTATCCAGTTGCATGGAAAGAAACTTCCTCACCTCGCTCTTGAAATCTTCCATCTGATTTGCAAATTCATGTTTGGATAAGGTACAACTCTCAACATTTCTGCTTGAAGCCATTTGCTCCAGAGGAATGTTTTCTTCTTCTTTTCCCCTAGAGGTTCTTCAAATATGTCTTGTTGTCCACCTATGGGTTCTTTAATCACAACCATCAAAGAAGAGAGAAGGTTGGCTGTGTGAAGCAGTGGGGTGTTGTGCAATCATTTTTTTGAATTATCTCTACTCCTACAAGGCATGAAAGAAAATCTTTTTGGTTGATTTTTGTTTTTTTTTCTACAAACTGAAACTAGATTGAACTGCAACTAACTATCTTCCTCAAATGAAAATGTAGAATTGAAATGAAAGAAGGAAATGACTAATCTATTTTGCTCAAATGGAATTGTAGGAACGAATTGCTAGTCTACGCTTGTAGAATTGAAATTGCGGAATTGAAATTATAATTTATGAAAGCAGGAAATGTCTAGTCTACTTTTGGATAAATGAACTTGCAGAATGGAAAAGAAATAAACTACCTTAGCAAAAGGTTGTAGTAGAAAATAGAAGAAAAGAAGCAATCACCAATACTCTGACGCTTCCCCGGCAACGGTGCTAAAAAGAGTGGTGAGCCCCAGTATTGCAGCAATAATGCTACAACTCCTGGGACTCCCTTTTTTAATTTTATCAACCCAGTTGTTCGTAACAAACTTGGAAGCGATGGTGATGTATGCACAAGCACTAGCTCTTGCCGCAACTGTCACTTTGTTAGTTGGCAAAAGTCCGCTAGGAGCTTAAGCCAACTTCTATGAACTCTTAGAAAAAGATTTTTAACTAATGGATGAAAGCTAACTCAAAGGAATCTAATCTACTTGCGAAAAGAAACTGAAAGCCAAAAAGAAATGCAAACCCTAGCAAACCCTAATTCTACCAACTAGTCCTACTGATGCAAGAAGCAAGATGCAAGCTACTGAATGAGATGCCATTAACTTCTAAGAAGATGAAAGGCATGTATCTAAGTTATGTCTATAGCAGAATCTGAAAGAACCATCTTTTTGTATTTTTGAATAAGTTGTCAGAATTATCATGCATATACTTTCACTATTTTTGACTGTGCAGAGGTGGATCAGTGAGAGAAAATGCTTGCAGTAGGTTGGGAAGGTCAGGAGAGTACCTAAGGGGTCCCTAGCACTCTTTCGGAGAGTTTCACAGTGATCGGATCTCAAGAAATTGCTTTCGTGAGCTTCTACAGGAAGTGTGCAGGGGTTCTACAAGATGTTCTGAAATTTCTACAGGATGTTCTGTAATTTTCTACAGAATGTTCCGAAAAGAGGATTTTGGAGGGTTGATGGAGGAAACAGGGTGAACGAGTGGGTATGGAGGTGAGATAAGGGTGTAATGAGGTCCAAGCCTTGGGGAATGGAGCTGAAGAGTGGCGAGGATGGTTGGATTTTTTCAAGGTGGAGTGGAGCAATGTTGCACAAAAATATGGGAATTAGGACAAAGTAAGCAAATGGAAAATGTGAGGCAAGAATCTGGATTGGAGGATGGAGTAGATGGGATTGATGGAGTATGGGTAAATAGAGAAGTGGTATGGGTGCTCTGCAAGTTGTTTCTCCAACTGAACCAACAAAGACTTGGAAAATCGGAGGCCTACTTATGTTAACCTAATCCGATCTAGCTAACAGTAAAGAGAATGAACAGAAGTTTATTTGCAATGAAACCATGTATAATAACTATGCAACAAAGAAATCAAGAATCTGAACATGTAACCAACTTCTGCAGTTAAAAATTGAACACTAATGATTGCATGGTGAAGCAAAGACAGTGTTTTTGGTGGTAGCAAGGTCACCTTGGTACCAGCTCATGATTCCGCTGAGGGATAGGTGAAATCCAAGGTGCTTGATGGCCTTTTTCTGAAGATCTTCCCTGTTATTAACCTATCAAATAAATTTGAACTTGAAAAACCTTTAACCATCAAAAGCAACCTAAATAAAAAACAAGATTTAAATCTAAATAACATATTTTATTCTAAGAATGCAACAAAGACACATAAAAGTAAACAAAGGAGGTATTGGGCACCTGAGATGGGCCCACCCCCAAGAGCTACAACCTCCTAAGAGAGATTAGAGCTAGTGCAAAGCTGAATTCATCTTTATTGATCAAAATATTAGTTACATTCTAAAAACTGTCCACAAGGAAAACTTGAAAATGTGTTGAAATGTAGAGTTAAACTACTGCTTAAAGAAAGACTAAAATCGAACTACAAACTAGCTAACTTCTGCCTACAAAGTGACTAACTACTGGCTAACCAAAATCAGGCCCTAAGCCTTCTTATTTATACAAATTGAGGACCCCAACAGTCCTCCTAAACTTTAGGGACTCGGATGCCCAAAACTTGTAGCTAATAGCAGTCCTACTTGACTTACTTGTCTGTCCTTGTGATAATCGATTTGGTGGCCCTTGAACTCCAAGCTAATGGTGGAGAATTCAAGGTAAGGGCCCATAAATGAAGGGGACATCTTCTAAAAATCCTCTCCACGAATTTGGCTGCCAAGTGCTCATTTAAACCTTTGATTTTGTCTCCAAATTGACCAAAAAGACTGCATAAAGAACACATTATACTTGTTGGCATAATGACTAACCCAATTCACTCTATTAGCATAAATATAATAAAAAAGATGCAATAAACTAATGAGAATGGTGGATTGATTTGAATTAGGAGGCTGAATGAGCCCATATAATTATCCATTTTGGGGGCTCATCACAAGGCTTGGAGAAAGTGAAGACAACAAAACTACAGTTGCTGAGGAGAGATTTTGAGAATCTCTACATGAAGGAGTCAGATAATATTGACTCATTCTTCACACTTGTGATTGGTCTGGTCACACAGATAAGGTCTCACGGAGAGATTCTTGAAGAAAGGAGGATTGTGGAGAAACTATTGAAGATCCTACCCTCAAGGTTCAATGTGATTCTCACCACCATAGAAGAGACAAAGGATCTCACAAACTTCTCAGTTGATGAACTACATGCATCACTAATAACACATGAGCAGAGATTGAGTAGAAATAAAAACTCATCTCTAGAGCATGCCTTTAAGACCAAGATGTTCTTTGGAAGAGGAAGAGGTGAAGGCAGAGGAAACAAGAGAAGAATAGGTAGAAACCAAAACAAAGGTGGAAGAAACAGTCCAACAAATTCTCAAGGAAGAGGCAGCAATCCAAATCAAAACCAAGGGCAAGGCAGTAGCCAACAAAGTGAACAACATCATGCTCAAGGACAAAGGTATGATAAATCCAATGTCCAATGTCAGTATTGTAAAAAATATGGGCATTATGCAAATGAATGTAGGAAGAAGCAACATGATATGAATAATAGAACTAGTGCAAATTTCACTAGAGAAAATATCAGCCAAGATAATTTGTTTTTAGCCTGTAATATGGCTAAAGAAATGAGTGAATATGTATGGTTTCTAGACTCCGATTGCAGTAATCATATGATAGGAAACATAGCCTTGTTTTCTATGTTAAATCAGGGTGTGAAGTCACAAGTCACACTAGGGACTGATAGTAAAGTTTATGTTTTGGGAAAAGGAGAAGTAAATGCCTTAACGAGGAAAGGTGAAAAGAAAACCATAGCAGATGTTTATTATGTTCCTCGAATGAAATGTAACCTCATAAGTATTGGACAACTTATTCAAAAGGGGTACAATGTTTTCTTTGTGAATGATGTATGCACCATGATGGATAAAACACCCAACAAACAATGTATTGCTGAAGTGAAGATGACAAGGAACATGATGTTCCCTCTCAGAATGAAAGTAGATTTAAAAAATAGAGAAGAAATAGAAACAGTGACACAAGAGGCTTTCCAAAGCGAACCAAAAGATAAAAATTGGTTGTGGCACTTAAGATTTGGACATCTCAACTTTGGAGGTCTTAACTTGTTGAATAGAAAAGGAATGGTAAGAGGATTACCATAGATAGAGAAACTCGACAACCTTTGTGAAGGTTGTATCTTGGGGAAACAACACAGAAAACGTTTTCCATCTGGGAAAAACATAAGGGAAAAACCACCCTTAGAGATTGTCCACTCAGATTTATGTGGACATATGCAAACTCCATCACTTGCAAGCAACCACTATATGCTAACATTTATTTATGATTTTACTAGAAAAACTTGGGTTTATTTCTTAAAGAACAAAAGTGAAGTGTTTGAAAGATTTTGCAATTTCAAAGCACTTGTAGAAAACCAAAGTGGGTTGCATATCAAAGTTCTAAGAACTGATAGAGGAGGTCAGTATATCTCCAAAGAATTTCTACGTTTTTGTAGAGAAAATGGACTTCATAAGCAATTTACCACTAGGTACACTTCACAGCAAAATGGAGTTGCCGAAAGGAAGAATAGGACAATCATGGATATGGCGAGGAGTATGTTAAAGGCAAAGCATTTGCCAAATGATTATTGGGATGAAGCTGTACACTGTGCAATGTACATTTTGAATAGATGCCCTGCAAAAGCAGTCATGAACAGAGTGTCGGAAGAAGCATGGACTGGGACAAAGTAAGGAGTCACCCACATGAAAGTTTTTGGATGTGTGGCTTATGCACATATTTCAGATCAACTAAGGAAGAAGTTGGATAGCAAAGGGGAGAAATGTATTTTCATTGGATACAGTGAGGAATCCAAAGCTTATAGGTTGGATAACCCATCCACCAATAAGCTTATTGTGAGTAGAGATGTTCAGTTCATTGAGGAGGAAGCTTGGGATGGAAGCATAGAGAAAACAGTGAATGTTAAAAACTCTTTGTCACATGATGGAGAAGAGGAGGAGATGGCTGAAATACATTCCCAAACAACAACACTAACATAAGGGAAGCAAGAGACACCCTTGAGGAGAAATGAAAGTGCTTCTCCAAGCACACCAAAAGGAGGAAATTCAAGTGCTTCTTCAAGCACTTGTACACCAAATGAAAGATGTAAGAAGTTCAGAAATTTAAGTTGCATTTATGAACAAGAGGCAAAAAATGAAGGTATGAACTCTTTTTTCGCTTTATATTGTCATGTTGATGACTCTATTCATTTTGAAGAAGCAACTAAAGATAGGAAATGGATAGAAGCTATGGATGAGGAGATCAATGCCATATAAAGAAACAAGACATGGGATTTAGTTGAACTACCAAAAGAAAAAGAAGTCATTGGAGTTAAATGGGTCTACAAGGCCAATAGTAAGCTGAAGGAAAAATAGAAAAACACAAGGCGAGACTTGTTGTCAAAGGATATAAGCAGCAACATGGGAGAGACTACGAGGAAACTTTCGCACCGGTTGCTAGAATGGAAACCGTGAGAGAAGTGTTGTCCATAGCAGCACAAAACAAGTGGAAAGTTTACCAAATGGACGTGAAGTCAACATTCCTAAATGGAGTGTTAATGGAAGAGGTTTACATTGAACAACCTCTAGGCTATGAAAAGAAAGGCCAAGAGCACAAAGTGTGCAAATTGAAGAAAGTTCTTTATGGGCTGAAGCAAGCACCAAGAGCATGGTACAGCAGGATAGATTCCTATCTACTGGAAAATGGATTTGAAAAGTGTGAGGGAGAATCCACGCTCTACATCAAAGAAAAGGATGGTAAAATACTAATTGTTGTGTTATATGTTGATGATGTTATTTTCATAGGTAATGATGATTATCTTATCGAAAATTTTAAAACAGTCGTGAAAGAAGAATTTGAAATGACTGACATGGATTTGCTGAGATACTTCTTAGGAATAGAAGTAGAACAAAATGGAAATGAGATTTTTATATCACAAGAGAAATATGTTAATGAAGTGTTGGAAAGATTTAATATGCAGGATAGCAAAGTAGCGATCACTCCCATAGTGATGGGATTAAAACTCAGCAAAGAGGACAACAACAAGGATTTTGATCCTAGTTTGTACAAGAGCATAGTTGGTAGCCTCATGTATTTGACTACAACTAGGCCAGATATAATGCATGTTGTTAGCTTGATTTCCAGATTCATGGAGAGGCCAAAAGAAGCACATTAGTAGGCAACAAAAATGATTTTGAGGTATGTTAAAGGTACTAAAAGGTTTGGTATTTTATATACTGCTTCAGAATTTTTAGATTTAATTGGATACACTGATAGTGATTGGGCTGGAAGTGTAGATGATCAGAAAAGCACATCCGGTTATGTTTTTCACATGGGTTCAGGAGCCATTTCATGGGCTTCTAAAAAACAACCTATTGTAGCGTTGTCTACAGCAGAGGCAGAATATGTGGTTGCTACAGTAGCAGTGTGTCAAGAAATTTGGATGAGAAGGACGTTAAGGAGTTTATGCCAAGAGAAAGAAAAAGGAACTGTGATTTGCATTATCCAAGAATTCTGTGTTTCATAAGAGAACAAAACACATTGACACAAAGTTCATTATATCAGGGAAATGGTAAACAATGGAGAAATTGTTTTAGAACACTGTAGAACTCAGGAGCAGGTTGCAGATATTTTGACCAAACCATTGGGGCAGAAAAGTTTTGAGTTTTTGAGGAAATTTCTAGGTACGACTGAAAACCCAGCAGTTGAAATTAAAGGGGAGTGTTGAAATGTTACTTTCAACTGTAGCGTCAAAACTGCCAGTTTTCCTGCACCACTTTTTATCGAATGGTGGTAATTCTCCAGGAGGCAGCGATCATGCTCATCGGCTGACACGTGCCCTGAGTGGTTTGCCAATACAACTTTTCCCCGACACGTAAAGTTTGGTAAGAAAGGGCCGTGTGATTTTGCCGACAACCGTCCGATTGGATTGGCAGGCTTTCAATGGATGCACAGATATATAACTTTGCTAATACCATAGAAGAGCTGATCTCCATGCTTGGAACAGAATGAATGTTGCAGGGAGGAAACAAGTTACTCCTGAAGAATTCTTACAGAGTCCAATCCATTCGTACAGACCTCAGTTGACTAGAATGTAATTTCTTAATTCTCAGAAGATATTGGTGGCAAACCTATGACTAATTGGCTGCATACCTTATCAACAAGCCACCATTTATCAATGAAGTAATTAATGAAAAATTACTGCGGTTGGTAAATGTAGGTGAAGAATTTATTTTTATTATTTTTAATTCACGGAAGTAGTTTTTTTTTACGGCACAACTAAAACGTAATGTCATGTCTTTTTTGTTGAAATGTAATGTAATATGCAGCAGCGCGAATGTAAGAAGTGAAAGAAAAATTACACACAGCAGTGTTAATTTTTCAACGAGAGGCAGAGTGATTTTTTTTGTTTGGAATTGCATCTGAAGCGTTCTTGGTGTAATCCCTCTGTTAGAGTAAGAATTTTGTAACAGTCAGTATTGTTAATGAATACAAGTTTTTGTGTGTGTGTGTGAAACTTTGTCTTCAAGAAACAATTTTTAGTTTCTCTGTGTTAAGAAACAGAGCATTATTCTCTATTCATTTTTGTTCTGGAATTATCAGAAATTCCCAACACGCTCGAATTTGTTCGCAAGTCAATCCCAGTCTGAAAGCTTGTAATTTCTAAGTTCCAAATGACAACCCATGGATTTGAAGCATCTTGAAGGACAAAAAATTGTTTCTTAGGAAATATGTTTGTCAATAGTTGCACTATCCCTCTTTCTCTTTAAATTGTAGAAACAATTCCACCACTCTGTAATGATTCTCTTAACTGGTTAGGTTATGTTTTTTTGCACAATTTCAAATTTTTACATGCCTGATAAAATGCA
The DNA here is from genome assembly GCA_000404065.3 of Pinus taeda. Lineage (NCBI taxonomy): Eukaryota > Viridiplantae > Streptophyta > Pinopsida > Pinales > Pinaceae > Pinus > Pinus taeda. Next base: position 452 of record APFE030660196.1, on the reverse strand, counting down.
TTGTGTTTCATTATTCTCACCTTTCTGTTCAACATTATGCATAAGACAAGGAAGCACCTGATCAAGTAGAATGAGTGGATGGTAATTTGATAACCAATATATCATCAAACAATATTGACCCCGGAATGACCGCAAAACAGACACCCCAAAATATTCTACATATACAAATATGTACCTGTCAATACCAGTAAACACAAATAAATTTATTTTAACTCGAGAAGTGGGTAGGCAATTATTATAAGTTTTTGTTTTTATTGTAAGTATATTTTCGGATCAATTTCATTTGAAAATCATCCGAATTATTTGGAATTGTAAATTTTTTAGAGTTTGAGTTTTTTAGGTTTTTTTTGTTTAGTCTAGGTATAGAATTTATTTATATATTTAAAAAATAGGTTTTCTACCATAAAAATGGATTATATTATAAAAAATATCAAAAATTTAAATAATTTAGT
>APFE030660162.1:0-38097 GCA_000404065.3 Pinus taeda | reverse complement strand
GGAAAGATAGATTCCAACCCATAAACTAACTAAAAAGGTGTAAAACCTATAGCAGTCTTGACGGAGGTTCGTTTTGCCGATAGAGCCGGATACAACATAAGATGCCAATTGGATCGATTCTTGTCAATTGTCCTTTGCAGGATCGTCTTAAGAGTTTTGTTTACTGCCTCAACCTGTCCATTGGCCTGAGGATAATAAGGAGATGAATGTTCCTACCAGAAAGCTAATTTGAGAGCCAATTTGGACATTAGTTGATTCTGGAAATGACTGCCATGGTCAGTGACAATCTCTCTTGGGATACCGAACCTTGAGATAATCTGATTAAAAAGGAATAATGTCGCTGTCTCACTATCATTTTTATAAGTGGGCATGGCCTCAACCCACTTTTTGAAGTAGTCTACGGCCACGATAATATACTTGTGATTCGCTGCTGAAGGCGGATTACAAGTCGTAAAATCAATACCCCGCTTAGTAAAGGGACCAAAAGTGACAAAGGGAAAAAGGGGAGCTGGATATGCGCGCATCTTCTGAGTATAAACTTGGCACGGGTGACAGCGTTTGACCGCTTCAACACAATCTTTGAAGAGTGAAAGTCAGAAATAGCTGGCATGCAAGATACGCTGAGCTGTAGCAAGCCCTGATAGATGACCACCACAAGCTCCACTGTGGCAGTCATTTAGCATTGACTCTTCCTCCTCTAAGGTTAAACAATGCCAAAGGATTGAATCAACCCCCTGACGATATAATGTATCACCAATGATGACATAATTTTTAGCGAGATGACGTAATTTGCAACGTTCATCCTTAGAGAAAGTAGAGGGAAACTTCGAAGTCTGGAGATAAACAATGATATCTCCATACCAAGGGTCGAGTGAAGAGATGAGGGATAAATGTTCATCGGGAAAACTTTCCTCATAAACAGTTTCCTCTCCACAAGGCAGCTCGAAAATTAGCCCGGCAAAAATCATAGATTTCTTGGCTTTGGCAGACAAGAACTCGAGATCAAATTATTGTAAAATGACAATCCATCGATTATATTTTCCCCCAATCACTCACCTACTAAGGACAAACTGAAACAGATTGACTGCTACCAAGACAAAAGTTTTGCGTAGCAGAATATAATGATGGAGCTGCTGGACAGCATGGACAACTGCCAAGGCCAACTTCTCAATTGGAGAGTAGCGAAGTTCAGGACCTATCAAGCCTCAGATCAAATAATAAATCACATGCTCTGTGAGATCATCGTCTTCCTAAATGAGAACCATACCAATGGTTGATTCTGCTGTAGTGAGATATAAAAGGAAGTCCCTACCATAATCCGATGGACTCAAAAGTGGGGCAGAGACTAACGCCTTTTTCAAAGCATCAAACGACCGCTGCGCAAAGTCATCCCACATGAATGGAACCCCTTTGTGGAGCAAACACATAAACCCTTTAGTGATCTCGGCATAGTTCGCTATAAACCGTCTTAAGAAATTAGCCTTCCCTTGAAGACTTTGAAGCTGTCAAATGGAGGATGGGGGAGGCAACTGGACTATTGCTTCCACCTTGAAGGGATCAACCCTAATCCCTTCATTAGACATGATGAACCCTAACAACCGACCGGATGTAACCGCGAAAATGCACTTGTTTGGATTCAACCAGATTTTATAAAAATGACATCGCTTGAAAACCATTCGAAGGTGACTGGGGAGATCAGTTCTCTTTCGAGAACGAGCAGTGAGATCGTCCAAGTATGCTTTGATGATATGTTTGATGTCATGGAAAGAATATGACATGGCCCACTGGAAAGTAGCTCCAGCATTTTTGAGACCAAACAACATCTTTCTGTATGAAAAAGTACCCCAGGGACATATAAAAGTCGTCTTATGTTGATCCTCAGTACGGATAGAAATTTGATTATAACCTAAAAAATAGTCCATAAAGGAAAAAGTCTCATTACCTGCACACACATCAATAATCTGATTAATGAATGGCGTGGGGCAATTATCTTTTGGACAAGCCTTATTTAGGATGCTAAAGTCGATGCATACTCAGATTGTTCCGTGCTTTTTATCCACAGGGACTGGATTAGAAACCCAGTCGTTAAAAGGAACATGGTATATAAAACCCGCCTTAAGCAGCTTCTCTACCTCAACTTTAATGGCTACCACTTTCCTAGGATTAACCGGTTGAAGCCTTTGACGAACCGGCTTGGCATTTTCATACGTCTTGATCTCATGTTGAACTATAGAAGGATCGATGCCAGGCATTTCTTCATAAGACCAAGCAAATACATCTCGAAATTCCTTGAAAAGGTCGGTGTAAATTTGAACTTCTTCAGGGGAACATTCAATTCCGATGAAGATATTCTCGATCACTTTAGGGTCCCTAGAGATGTTTATAGATATCATTTCTGAAATAACCAACATATTACCTTCAGCACGAAAGTGTGCTGGAGCCAAAGGATTTGATATCTTACAAACATCACTAGTGAATAGCTTGGAGAACCTAGATTCCACTTCCTGCAATGGAGGAAGGAAATATGAACAATGGTGTAAGTCTTTCAAAGGTCAATCTACACCCATCATCACTTCGAGGATTTCTTCTTTAGAAGGTAAAACCATATCTAAGAAGTCCAAGGTGGAGGTGGAATCAAAGGCCTAAGCCGGGGCCACATGACCATCTAGCTCCTCTTCGGAAAAATGAGTAGAATGGTCGTCTACTGAGTTAACTATAGACTGATATCTAAGCTCAACCGCAAACATAGGTGTTATCCAGGAATAGTGTCCACTCGGATGCTACTATTCCCACTAAGATGGTGGCTATCTTAGAAACAAACAATCAAAGTCTACTGTTGTTTCCGTTTATGAAAATAGATGAGAGGAGGAACAAGAAGACCAACCTGAGTCTTGCACTTGATTTCCTCTCCTTCTTGATAGAGCTTCGCCACTTCTTCTTTGCTTGCCCAGCTTCAAAATAACCTGTGGAATCACAGCAACATACTACTATGCAAGAAACAAGGATCTAAATTCATAAATAATACAGGATCAGATGTGTATTAACCATATACATGCATATATAAATAAGTACTCAAGAATATGGAAGGAAACAAGAATAGCTTTATTAAGATGAAAAGTAGCAAGAGGATTACAACCATATGTTCTGACCAAGCATCATCCTCCAGCTAGGAAGCCCTTCTTCACCTCAAGCAAAGCTTAGATCACCCAACACTATGAATGTACACCAGAAAACCAACAACACTTCTCTATAAAATACAAAATTCCAGCCTCTGGATCTCTGTGATGAGGGATCCATATATAGATGATTACAAAGAGGTGAGTCATATTCTGGGATCTTGATTAGTGTCTTCTCAAAGATAGTTCCTGCTTCCACTTGGAGAATGATGATCTCTTACTCATCCCTGGTCGAAAATGGAGAGGCAAGTGTTAGAGGGGAAGCTTCTGGAAGATTCCATGATCTTCCACCTCGCATTTTTGTCCCTGCCATTTGTCCATTCCCGACCATCGCTCCCTACAGAGGAGAAAATCATTATGCATCACACTTTGTACACTGGGAAGGTGATATGCATCGCACCCTTTGCATTTATCTTTCAGTATGGTCCAGTTTTGACCATTTATGAGCAGTTTTCAATGGAGAACTTCTAGGAGATGATGTAATCAGTTGACCTTGTTCCTTTAGGCAGTGAAGCAACACTTTTAGGGAATTAGGAGCCCTCAGTTTATGGACTTTTATTAGTGGGGTTGAAGTGCCCAAAAATTTCTATGACACTTCAGCATAATTTTCCTGGAATGGGGGCCTAATGTTTTGGTCAGGCCCAGCCTTTCCAGTATTAGGGTTTTGATTTTTCCTGAAGTTTGGATTTCTCGCAGTATTGCTTGGTTTACCATCCCAAGGGGATTTTCTCTCAATTGTTTCTACTCTATCACCAATTCTATCCATTCCTTTAATAATAGCATCTAATTTCTATTCAAAGGCAGAAGGTTCTTCTTTGAAAGGTGTCCTCCTTTCAACTCTAGCTCTAGCTCGTTTAGAAATCAGGTTGGCCTCAACACTGACAGCTATACTCTACATCTCTTCTAAGTCTCGAGGAGCTCTTTCCCTAAGTTGGTATGCCATATCAGAATCATATGCATCAGGGAATTTTATCAAGGCCAAATCTAGAGGAGGTCTGAGATTTTGAGGAATAGCATTGTAGACATTATTGAATTTGGTACAGTAATCTTCGACAGTTTCTTGGGTACCTCTTTTCAAGCCTTCATACTCTGATAAAATGTGGAGACGATCTTTCTTCTTTTCCCATCTGTTCAAGAAAGTCTAATAAAGAGCTTGTGAGTCATTGATACTATTTGCGGGGAGGGCTATAAACCATGTTCTAACATCTCCAGTCAAACTTTAAACAAATACTCTCATTCTAACATCATCGGCATCAACCTCATATATTTCAAAGGAGCATATCTATTCGCCATGATAGCGGGAATATATGTGACAACTGGTGTAGAAGAGATGACAATGGGAATATGGATAGCAGATGGGGGAGTGGAAGGGGTAGCTTGAGGTTGGGAAGGCTGAGGTGTTGATGGTGAACTTGGATAAGCAGTAGAAATCACAGCAAGATTTGGTGTTTTTTAGAGGTAAGCTCAGGTTGGATGGAGTTCTGCAGATGTTTGTCAAGATGTGAACCAACAACTTCAGCTGCAAATTTTCAATGAATATTGGATCTTGAACTGTGTTGGTTAACCCAGATTCAGAAAAGGTCCCAAATGAAGAGCTTTCAAAATACTGAGCACAAGGTTCGTCCTCGAGGGGAACTGACCCCACAGGACAGGATTTTGATCTGAATAGAGGCCGAGAAATAGCATAATTTTCTTGGCTCTCTTATCTTCTAAGAATCCTAGGAATTAAATTAGGATTTTCGAACACAGGTGGCGGGTTTGGATCAGGATTTGATCTGGTGTAACGAATCCTTTCTAAAGCCGAGCTTCTAGGTGTGTTCTTGGTTTTTTATAAATGGGTTTTGACAATACAACTTTAACAGTTTCTTTAGGAGACTTTGGATATGGGAATTGTAAACTTTCTTAAAGATTTATGAAAGAGGAACTGATCAAGTATTTGAAACCAACTATCCAATCTATAAGCTAGACTAGAGATGGACTAAAGTAGCATTCATTTACTTCTGCCATTTGCAAAGCAAAAGCATTTCAAAGGCTACCTGGCTAACTTCAGACTTTGTCTGTAACTCGTAAAGTAGATAGCAGCAACAAACAAATTATTTTGTTCCCCAGTGGAGTCGCCAATAATGTAGATAGCAGCAACAAACAAATTATTTTGTTTCCCAGTGGAGTTGCCAATAATGTTATCACTCAGGTTTTCCCCAAAGTTGTAAGAAAGGGAAAGGAGGCCGAGGTAACCACAAACCAATATTTTAGATACAAAATCTAGCCAATTTGTATCCAAAGAGGGCTCTCTCTTTATGATTTAACTTTGTTTCAAAAGGTATTAGGTTAGTTATGAGGTTCAGGGGTTTTATTTGATTTGTGGATGGTGAGATTCAATAGAGCAGAGGTGTAAGACTGAGTAGTACAATCCATTGGGCTAATGGAGTCACTGAAAATGGTTTTCTGGATTTGGTTTCTTGATAGAGGATGTTTCCACTAGGCAAGGTAGTCAAACAAGGAATAAATAATAACTTGAAGCAGATGGAATGGGTTCAAATTGGGTGAAAGGCAGTTAAGAATCTTTCAACCTTTTTAAGAGGGAAAATGGATGATTACTGCTAAAGAGAAAATTAAGAATTCTTTAACAAATAATCAACATGAAAGAATTAGGAAATAGGAGCAATTAAGAGTTACACTTCTTATTCTAATTCTGAAGAAAACACAAAGAATGATAACGGATGAAAACTGAGTGCATTCAAGCAAATTCTGGATTAATATTTATCTTTATCATTCAGATTCTGAAACACGGGTGATATAAGGAACCAAAAAAACTTTAAAACACAGATATAAGAAACTTATTGGTCCGATGTTTGATTCAAGAATCCTGCAGCAAGTCCTCTGCTTCAATTCTTCATCCAGTAAGCCCAACAACAGTTGATTCCAACAACTTTCTATACCAAAACTCAATGTTACAGCCAAAACTAGGAATATTCACCAACCCCAAATACTTCGATTGGGGGGGTAATTATACAAAATATCTCACAAAGATAATATCTAGTGACGACTAATCGTTTTTTACAAAAGATAGAGACAAATAGTCTCAAAAACAGGTAAAATACAAATTGATGCTCTACTAACTGCTCCGTCGTTCTCGGATATTACTTAACCCTGATCTGATACACTTTGGCTGGTATGACCCTCATTTATCTCTGTTTACCGCATCATGGTAAATGGCCCAAAATTTTCATCTTACCAAAGATACCAAAGATAATTTTATAAAATTTCTAGCATATCTTCCCACCATTTATATTCTGGTAATTTATGCCTCTGAAGTTTCCTTAAGGTCTCATCAGTCTTCGTATACCTGAAGAAATTAGGTTGGATGGTGAATAGATGTTTCACCTCATGCTCAATATAAAATAAACTCTCCAAACTGTTATAGAGAGATTGGCCTGTGGGGAGTGCTTTTACTTCTGAAGTACTTGTTGATGAAGTAACTTGATCAGCAACATATTTATTCAATTTGTGTGCATAATCTACATGTTTCATCAGTCGGTCATTACTTGTTAAAGGACTGGGTAGACCCTTAACCTGCAAAACTGTGAACTTTTCTGTGAAAGAATTAATCTCCACCTGCATGTCCTGGCATATCCTTTCCAAATTTTGCATCAGATTTCTCTTGGTTAGAACTCTCTTGATTTCCAGAATGGTGCCTGCCCTCTTTGTGATTTCCATTTCTTCCCGTTTTTCACTTGTCTTGGTGTTCAAAAAATGTATTAGCCGGTTAGCTTGTTTAGGCATCTGTCCCAATAAAGCTCTTGTCTTTTGAATCTCCACTTGGGCTGCTCTCACTAAGTCAATCTGCTCATAAATAGCTTGGATTGATTGCCACACATTATTAAGGGATTGATTGATGTTGGCCCACAAAATTCCTTTGATTTCTACCAAAGGTTTATCCAGAAAGAGATCCTTTTCTAATGCTCTCACTTTGTTCTCTAATGTTTTAACCTCCCTTATTTTCTCTGCCACATTCATCTTGGACTTTTCATAACTTTTTTCTAGTTTTGCCAATTGTTCCTTTACTTGTTTCAATTCTGATACTTGGAGTTTCAATTCTTCCATGGATTTTATCAGTTGTTCTATGCTCATATTAGTACTACTGCCTGGTGCTGTTGCTGATGTACCTATGATGGCCTCTGTTGTGGATGCTAGAACATTTGGAGCCAATGTTGTTCCTAGTGTTGAAGGGAGCACTGTTGAGACTGTAGGGGTGACCTGAAGAGGTTGGGAGGTCGACTCTCCCTACCTTTCCTTTAGTTCCTTTTCCAGTGCCTACTCTGTATCGGTTAATATTTCGTTAAGCTCATGAGCAGGTCCATCATATCCTCTTCATATTTCTGTTGTACAACTTCTGCAGTCTGTGGAGGCATGGAAGGAGGTAGTTTCAGCTATTTTCTTAGGGATGCAATGTCCTCTTCTTTCTTCTTCATTAGTGCCTTTATGCCTTTAGCATCTTTGGGATCATTTCCCAGTTCAATGATGATATCCTCCAAAGATTTTATCATGTTTTCCTTGGCCAGAGAAGAGGCTTTCTCCAAATGTAGATGAGCAGAGGTATTGTCCAAGGAGTTTTGTAATTTATGAGCCAACATTGCTTTATCAGCCAGTGTGGAGTATACCATCTCTCCAGTCTGTTTATGAAGCTCAATCTGCTCCATAGGATGAATATCCATGGCTAATACCTCCAAATTTATCCTAATGTAATCAGCTGCTGACTATGCTTGTTGCACCTTGGGCTTAAATTAATTCATGATCATTTTGCCCTCTTTAATGTCATAGGCTGACATTAATCTCTACTGGTTTGTGGGGGTCATCTTAAGATACTGGTTATAAATTTGAATCCTTAGTGGGTCGTTCCTTGCCTTTATCTCTGTAAATGTCCTTTTGATGTCTGAGGCATGTTTGCTTTGTGGCCTGGTGGATGAAACTTCTACACTGTGCTGCCTTTCTAGCTCCTACCTATGTGAGCTAGTTGATGTTTCTATCACCGGGGAAGTCTGCTGGCTGACTACCCTTTCACCTCTTAGACTCTCAGTGGTTTATTCAATAATTTTATCTTATGATAGAGGATTCAATCTCTGCCTCTTTGGACCCGGTTGTTCTGCAGTCCACTGATAGGTGTGGGGTCTTCCCTATCTCTCTTCTTGCTTCTTTCCTCATTTAGAGGAGTCTGTAATGCAGGAATTTCTGTTGCTTTAGTTTGGGCTAGAGGAATTTGCTCCTGACTCTGTTCTTTTGACATTTATGGCTGGTCTGTCAATATGGAATGCTCTGTGGTATCTACCTCTTTTCCCTTTGAAGTCCCTGTGGCTGTTTTGCTAGTTTTTTGTGCAAGCTGCTGAGAAGTTCTAGCAGAGGATGTACCAACTCCTGATTGTTGAGGCAGCTTGAAAGACACATGTCCAAAAGAGTCTAGGTAAAGGCTTTCTTCAAGATCTTTCATAGCTTTTTCCATCTTTTCTTGCTCACTAACTTCTTCTATTAAGGTCCCTTCTGACCATTCATCCTGATTTGCATACTGTTCAATTTCTAGCATCCTATGATGTACATAAACTGATAGCCTGTTTCTTACCCTTCTGTCACTTATGAAACTATTTGGGTCATATTGCACCCACCAAAAACTTTTCTTCAATTTAAGGTGGTCTCCTAAAATCTTGTCAGATTTTTGCCAGGGATCTCTAAAATGTATGACATAAGGGCCTAACTGGTTTTTGATTCTTAGCTAGGCCTTCTTCTTCACATTACAAAAATGGTCTAAATCTGCCTTTATGATCTGTCTGAAATATTCTAATGAAAATAGTCTCATGGGCACATATTTGGGCAGCTTGAAAGGGCAAAGCTCACACCCATATATTCTAATCTCTGTGTGATTTTGGTACAGGTACCAGTCACCTATCCCGTACTGTTTGGAGAGCTGCAGAATCTTTTTCATGTCACCAGAGATTCTAGGAGGAGGAGCTCCTATCAACAGAGTGGATGTCGAATGAAAAAACAAGTCAATAAACTCATCATAGGTATATGGGCACTCAAAGGTATTATGGAAGACTGAGGTCCAGAAGATCACAGACCTTTGATTTACCTTTGAGTCCAACTTTCTAATGGGGAAAGAAAAGCTATCTGGATGGTAATATAACAGAAGGTGGTATATGAAAGATGTGTACTTGAAGACTCCTTCTCTATTCAGGTTCAAGAAGTGATCATGAATTTTGTTGGAAATGAAAGGTGCATAGTCATATTTGACAGCAGGGGGCTATCTTGAGGTAAATATTGATAGTAGAAATAGGGTGATCTCATCAACATATTCATTGGTATTAAATCCCAAGATCAGGGATATCATGTCAACAATAAGTCTGCCAGTGCCAGTAAACCAGGTCTGCAGATAGGGAGGTGGGCGTGCAGGCTGATGCTCTAGTAGAATGAACATATGAGCAATACGGGTTATCTCTGAGTTGGATAATTGAGAAGCTTTTTCAAGAAGATACCCCATGGAAAGATGAGCCAGGGGCTCAGTGGAATGGAACTGTATCATTTCATTAATACGCTTAGCAATTATGTGAAAAGAATAGTTTGAGATGGGGACATAACCGCTCTATGGACAGGGTCATAGTTGGCGCAGCATTGGTGAATGATGTCCGGAAAAACATGGACTGAGGGAAGGAAGTACATGGGAAGGTTTGATTCCCATAACCCAAAAATATCAGAGTTGTTTCGGTAGCTATCCCTGATTTTGCAGAAGGCCTGGAGATAGTTCATGTTACCAGATAAATATTTAATTTGAAAATCTTTGTTCACCAAGGGTAAATAATCTAAGTCTTTATGAGGTGCATTCATAGGCGCGACGTTCAGGGCTACGGGAGCTTCCATGTTTGGTTCTTTTGTTTCAAACTGGAATTTGGGCTTCTATGAAGGAAATGTACTAAACAGCGGACTTGGGGGTCTTTTTATGGCAGCTTCGGAATGATTTCAACTTGAATTCGGCTCTTTTAGGTAAAATTCTCAGTGGAAAAAATGAAATTACAAGTTCGTGGAGAGAGTTGGGTAAATACCTATTTTTCAACAGGAAAACCATGTAATTGGCAGGTTGGATGATGAACTGTAGAGCAACACACTAGAATTTCTTGGCCAGGTGGTGGACTAGACGCTCGTACAATCGTCTCGACGTATTTTGCATGAAACCTGTTCGGAGGGAAAATGGTGAAAATGACATTTTCGTGTTATTTAACGAAATTGGGATTGGTGGGTATTTTTTGGCCTTCATTGAGCAGGTGACGTCAAGGTGACGGGACATCTTGTCGCTAGTGGGGGGGGTGGTAAGCGGTTTACCCCACACCACTTTTGGGGTCAAGCGATATTGAGCGGGAAGGGAGCGAGCACCCCAGATGGGCGACGCGTGGCAAAGGTACGGGGGCAAAACTGTCGATTCCCAGTCAGTTAAAAAGTGGAGATGAAGGGTGGCGCGATATGATCGTCGGTCGTCGGATGGTCGAGCCCAGATCTGACGGTGGGCGCTCATGGAATATGGCGGGAGTTTAAGCAGCGAGCCCACTTTATATTAAAACAAATTTCTTAATGTATTGGAGCTGATTTTGATAGGGTCAAGGGTGATGGTTGTTAATTAACCGGAGGATAATTAATCCCATATGGCACGTGGGCTTTGGGTTATTAATAAATTTCAAATAAATCTATTAATCCCCGTTTATACAGTGATACGGTCGTATTTCGACCGGGGAGGGGATATGTAATATTGGGGTTTTTAACATAATACGGGGGAGGGAAAAATGCTTATAAGGGAGTTATATAATAAAAGTTTAAAGATTAATATGACAAGATGAATAAAAAAAAAAGCACTAAGTTAAAAACAATTTGGCTTTTGTAATTAAACTTGGGCTTTGAAAAGAGAAAAAGGGGGTTTATATGAGAAAGGTGGCCAGTTTCCTAAGTAAAATATGGTTTTCTTAGGCAATCTTTATGAAATGGAATGAGTGGTTTATGAGTGATATTAAGCATATCTTAATATACTTGGGGAAGTAAATGAATGAATTTTAGGGAAAAGTATGAAGAGGAGTTAGTCATGAAACCTTGTCTCACTTGAGCTGCATCAAGTGTAATATCCACCATGGCACTTGTGATTAAAGTAAAAGTTAACACATGTGGAAACAAAATCTATCACAAGTATTCATTCTGCAACGCCATTGTACCTACCTTGCCTACTTGGCCTAGCATTTTTTTCTTCTTTCTTTGGGTGCACTTGGACTAGCAAACCCTCATCACCTTCTTTTTCTTTTCATGGTAAGCCTACCTAAATCTGCACTTATAACATCCAAGGGCCCAGATTTAACTGTTGACCTCCTTTGCTTCTCTACCTATCTACTTATCTGCCAAGATTGAACAGTTTTGTCAGATTTTATTCTCTATCTCTAAAACATGAAATTCAAACATGAACTAGCCAAGATTAAGTTGTTTGGCCATTCATCGATGGTGGCATAAATCAGCAAGCTGCACACAATCAGATTGTTACAGAAAACAAACTAGTAGTGGCATTTTTCACTTGCATACTTTCCTGTTATTTTTGTTTGGGGTTCATTTCTTTCACTTTTTTAATCATTTTATTCTTTTTACCCTTTGATTTTTCTTTTAGGGCATACCCTCTTTACATTTTTTGACTTTTTTATTTTTTGACTATATGGAAAACCTTTACAATCAGAGAAGGTATGAACATATTACAGAGCTCGTTAATTTCGATCATGAAATATGACACCTATTGGTATAGGAGCATGACAGTGGCTCCACTTGGGGATAGCTTTCCCTGGAGGAAATTCAATAACGGCAGGTCAGATGGCCTTCTCCATAACTTTGATCGTGCTCTGAAATCTCCTTCTGCTGGTTGCTTTATTGTATGTACGACAGTTACACTTGTGAAGCTTAGGGCCTTCTCTTCGGGCTTCAACTTCATCAAAAAGTTGGATCAAAGTAGTGTTTCATCATATGGCCATTAACTAGCCCTTCTTCTGTTTCTGTACCATCCAGGTTCTTCAAAAAGTAAGTATTGTTCCCTTGTAAGGCCTAGATGATAAAAGGTCCCTTCCAAAGGAAGTCAAATTTCCCATGTTTTCCTTTGTCTTCTCCCTTGGAATCTCATTTTAAGACTTTGTCTCCAATGTAGAAATCTTCTTCCTTGGTCCTCTTATCAAATATTTTCTTGAGTTTTTCTTGTAGCACCTGGGATCTTTGGTATACCTCTTCTCTGGTCTGCTGCAAATGGATGGTCTGATTTATTCTTCTTTGAATGCCATTGGGTTCCACCTGAGCTTCTTGTAGTAATTTAATCATAGGGACTCCTAAAGATGAAGGAAATACATCCTCCATGCCATAAACTAATTCATAAGGGCTAGTTCCAATAGATCTCTTTGTAGTTAGTCTGTCTGCCCATAGTGCATTTGTGAGTTTCTTGTGCCAGTTTTTCTTGTTCTCTTCCAACAATTTTTTAATAATATTGATCAGGATTTTATTGGAAGACTCGGCTAGGCCATTGCCTTGATGGTAATAGGTTATGGAATTGCCTAAAGTGATGTGGTATTTGTAATAGAAACTTGTCATTTTCTTGGATTTGAAAGCAGCAGCATTGTCAGTTATGATCTTTTCAGGACAACCAAATCGAGACAGTATGTTGGTTTCTAAGAATCCTATAATCACTGTATCATTGGCTTGTCTAGAAGGGTTGGCTTCTATCCACTTGGTGAAATAATCTGTGGCAATGAGGATCCATTGGGGTTTTTAACATAATACGAGGGAGGGAAAAATGCTTATAAGGGAGTTATATAATAAAAGTTTAAATATTAAGATGACAAGATGAATCAAAAAAAAAGCACTAAGTTAAAAACAATTTGGCTTTTGTAATTAAACTTAGGCTTTGAAAGAGAAAAAGGGGGTTTATATGAGAAAGGTGGCCATTTTCCTAAGTAAAATAGGGTTTTACTTAGGCAATCTTTATGAAATGGAATGAGTGGTTTATGAGTGATATTAAGCAGATCTTAATATCCTTGGGGAAGTAAGTGAATGATTTTTAGGGAAAAGTATGAAGAGGATTTAGTCATGAAACCTTGTCTCACTTGAGTTGCATCAAGTGTAATATCCACCATGGCACTTGTGATTAAAGTAAAAGTTAACACATGTGGAGACAAAATCTATCACAAGTATTCATTCTGCAACACCATTGTACCTACCCTGCCTACTTGGCCTAGCATTTTTTTCTTCTTTCTTTGGGTGCACTTGGACTGGCAAACCCTCAACACCTTCTTTTTCTTTTCATGGTAAGCCTACCTAAGTCTGCACTTATAACATCCAAGGGCCCAGATTTAACTGTTGAGCTCCTTTGCTTCTCTACCTATCTACTTATCTGCCAAGATTGAACAGTTTGGTCAGATTTATTCTCTATCTCTAAAACATGAAATTCAAACATGAACTAGCCAAGATTAAGTTGTTTGGTCATTCATCAATTGTGGCATAAATCAATAAGCTACACACAATCAAATTGTTACAAAAACAAACTAGTAGTGGCATTTTGGACTTGCACACTTTCCTAGTCTTTTTGTTTGGGGTTCATTTCTTTCACTTTTTTGACCATTTTATTCTTTTTACCCTTTGATTTTTATTTTAGGTCATACCCTCTTTACATTTTTTGAATTTTTTGTTTTTTGTTTTTTGACTATATGGAAAACCTTTACAATCAGAGAAGGTATGAACATATTACAGAGCTCGTTAATGTTGATCATGAAATATGACACCTATTGGTAAAGGAGCATAAAAATACTGAACATCAATGTCCTTTTTCTTTGAATGGTAAGCAGGGTTCTTTACCAAGAAAATTGCACTTTGGCTGTTATAGTCTATCCTTATAGCTCCCTGTATTAACCCCATACTTGAACACAATCTCTGCAACCAAACTGATTCCTTTCTTGCATGAGTGGCTGCCATGTATTTAGCCTCTGTAGTTGATAGTGCCACTACAGATTGTTTTTTACTCATCTAACTGACTGCACCTCCAAATAGGTAAAACACATACCCACTTGTAGATCTTCTCTAATCCAGATCTCCAGCCCAGTATACATCAACAAAGCCACGAATATCGAACACTCTGTCCAATCCTGGTCTACCTTGGTAGCACAAACCATAATCACTAGTGCCACGCAAATACCTAAAAACCCACTTCACTACTGTCCAATGCTCCTTCCCTGGTTTTGACATAAACCTGCTTAATACTCCCACTACATGTGCAATGTCTGGTCTAGCACAGAACATTGCATACATCAGGCTACCGAGTGCACTTTCATATGGAACACGAGACATGCCCTCTTCTTCTTCTAGTGTCTTAGGACTATTCAGTAGATAACTTCACACCTACATGAATAGGAACCTTCACCGGTTTACTATTGTGCATATTAAACCTCTGTAGTATTTTATCGACATACTTCCTATGGTTTAACCAGAGCTTCCTGTTTTCCCGATTGCTTTTAATTTCCATGCCCAAAATATAGTTTGCAGCACTGAAATATTTCATGTCGAATTTAGAGGACAATTGGGTCTTCAAATCCTGGATAATTTCTTTTTCATTTTCAACCAGAAACATATCATCCACATACAAGACCAAATAAATAACACGGTCACTAATTAATTTAAAATACACACAGTGATCTTCTTTTCTTCTGGTGAAGCCAAGTCCCCGTATAAATGTATGAAATTTATGATACCACATCCTTGGTGAATTTTTTAACCCATACAGAGACTTCTTTAACTTGCATACTAGTCCTTTCTTACCCTTCACCGCAAATCCTTCAAGTTTCTTCGTGTAGATCTCCTCTTCCAGATCCCCGTGAAGAAATGTTGTCTTCACATCCATCTGTTCTACCTCAAAATCAAAATTAGCAGCAACAGATAAAAGTAATCTAATAGAAGCTACCTTGGCAACATGAGAGAAAATATCACCAAAATCAATTCCTGACACCTAGGAATAACCTTTTGCTACCAACCAAGCTTTGTGTTTCTCCGCCTTTCCTTCTGCATTTGTCTTCTTCTTGAACACCCATTTGTTGCCAATGGGTTTCCTTCTAGCCATCAACTCCACCAGATCCCAAGCCTCATTTTTGTGCAAAGATGTCATTTTATCAACCATGACCTCTTTCTAGAGTTTTCCATCCTCTGAATCTACTTCTTCCTTCAAAGTTCTGGGATCATCATCAGTAATAGATAAAGAAAAAATTGAACAAAAAGTAGATGGACTATACCTTTTTGGTTGCCTTCTTTCTCGAAATGATCTTCTCACACCCAGAGTTTGTGGCTCTTCATCTTCTGATTCCTCTTCTGATGTAGAGTCTGATTCTTCCTCCTTAAGCTTAAACTCTATCTTCTGAGGTTCCTTTGGTTGGACTTCATGTTTAATAACATCTTTCACCTCTCTGAACACCACATCTTGATTGTACACAACCTTCCTTGTCACTGGGTTCCAAAGCTTATAACCCTTTAAACCATCCTTATACCCAATAAAGATGCACTTTTCAGATTTACTATCCAACTTGGTTCGTTTCTCCTTTGGAACATGTACATATGCATCACATCCAAATACCCTCAGATGTGAAAGAGGGTTTCTTACCAATCCATACCTCTTTTGGAGTCTTATCCTCCAACACTAATTAAGGTGAGCTATTGACCAAGTAACATGTTGTTTCCACTGCCTCTGCCCAGAATTCCTGTCCTAACCTGGCACCACTGAGCATGCTTCTTGACCTTTCCATCAATGTCTTGTTCATTTTTTCTGCAACTCCATTTTGATGAGATGTACATGGAGTAGTATTCTACTATGCTATACCACACTTCTTAAAAAGATCTTCAAATTACTTACTGCAAAACTCTCCACCATTATCTGTCCCCAGTACCTTTATCTTCATCTTTGTCTAGTTTTCCACTAGAGCCTTAAACTATTTAAACCTATCAAAGAATTCAGATTTATTCTTAAGGAAATATATCCATGTATTCCTTGAGAAGTCATCTATAAATGACACATAGTACGCAGACTTACCTAGTGATGGAACCTTCACAGGTCCAAACACAACACTGTGCACAAACTCTAATATCTATTTCGCCCTCTTACCACCAGAGGGGAAACTCACCCGATTCTGCTTCCCATATACACAATTTTCACATAAATAAAAATTCAAAGAGCTATTACTCATACCTTCTCCCATACCTTTACCATGAAGTATTTGTAGGCCTTTCTCTCCAATATGTCCAAGCCTTTGATGCTACAGCATGGTCTTCTCTCCAGGGACCACTAGATTTTCTACTCCACTTTCAGGAACCACAGAATGGTTGCACCCATCAACAATAGTGTTACCTTGCAGCTTGTACAGAGTTCGAATCCAAAATCCCCACATCAATACCAGTGCTCCCCAAACCATCTTGTAGGTATCCTTCTCAAACACTATTTTTACACATGCATCATCCAGCTTTCTTACAGAAATCATATTTATGGCCAATGGAGGAATATGTAGAACACCCTGAAGTGTTCTAACCCTTCCACCTTGCAACTTCAACTTTACTTTTCCATGACCAATGGTTCTAGCCTTCGTGTCATCCCCTAAGAAGACATCACCACCATCGTATTTATCATACTCACATAACCACTCTCTATGCGGAGTAAAGTGAAAGGATGCACTTGATTCAATCAACCATGCATCATGATCTACATGTGTACTGGAAGAAGCCAAGTACACATCCCCACTTTCATCTGAGGTGGTTTTCGCCTCTACAGAAGGAGCATCATCAGATCCCTTTCCTTTGTTGTGAGCTTTAGATTTACAGTCCATTTTTTAGTGCCCTTCCTTTTCGCATTTCCAGCACACCACCTTTAGAAGTTTTCTTGGAGATTTATATCTCACACTTGATGACTCATTTTTATTTTTGTTCTAGGACCCTCTTCGTATAGACAAGGCATCACCATTCTGGCTCTCCATATTTTTCATCTTAGCTCCTCCGTCAGCAAGAATGAGACTATTTCATCAAAATGCAAGGCAATTGCATTGCTCCCTATTGCAATAACGAGACTATCCCACGAATATGGTAGAGAACACAACAAAATAATGCACTTATCTTCATATGAAATTTTGATATAAACAGACGATAACTGACTTCCCACAATATTAAACACATTCAGATGCTCTGTCACCAAGTCTCCATCTTTCATCCTCGGGTTATACAGTTTTTTCCGTAGGAAGAGTTTATTCACCAGAGACTTAGATTGGTACAAATTCCCTAACTTGTCCCACAAAGCTTTCACTGTAGCTTGCCCTGATACATTAAAAAATACTGAATTTGAGATACATAATCATATTGTGCTCTTTTCCTTCCGATCTAACTTCTTCCATTCTTCATCAGATAGTCTCATTGGTTTAGTACCCGGATCTACCGTGATCCACTGATCTTTATCCACCAACAGATCCTCCATCTTCAGTTTCCACAACTCAAAACTTTGACCATTAAATATATCGATCTCCATCTTTCTACTGCTCACCAGCTTCTTTCACCACTAGAATCGATCTCACAGATCTCCCACTGAACAGGGTCTACCACAGGCCCAAGCGAAACCCCTTAGCAACAAACGTGTCCCCTTGAAGCCAAAACAACTTTGATACCAAATGTAGGTTTTAACCCCATAAATAAATTACCTGCATACGAATTCTAAAACAAAGAAAATAAACAATGCGAAATCATAACACATAAAACACATATACACAGAGATTTTCCCTAGATCCCAAAACCGGAACCACCAGCTTGATTTTTTTATTGTGTTCCTTTCAATGTTACAATACATATTTATACATGTCGAAGCATCCAATACCATGGACCAAAAACCATCGTGTCCAAAACCATGGACCAAAAACCATCGCTTCCAAAACCATGTGTGAAATCATGCACAAAACCATAGGTAGGTCTGCCCAACCTAATATAGAGTCCAAAAAAAAAAAAAATCTCGGGGCACTACCCCAGACCCCATAGACGGGGGCTACTCGCCCCCCTGACACCCCCCAATGACCCCCCTACTGCGCAATCGGCACAACGAAGGGGGGGATTCACCCCCCCCTCTAACCCCCCAGTTCACTACGTGGGCTATTCATGGAAAGAATATAACACAACCCAAGAGGAATAAAAGGAACAAGAAATTTCAAAACAAGAGTATATACACCAAGAACATACCCTAGAGAAAGAATAAATGAATCTGACCATATCTTGTAATGCATTGGATGGAATTACCATTGCTCAAACTATCCTATCAATATAGATGGGCATATCAAGAAGAAAAAGGTAATAGTGTTGATTGGTTCAGGTAGTACACATAATTTTATTCATTGTAAGATATCCAAGGAATTGAATTTCTTCCTATATCCAGTACTAGAGTGTTAAGTGATGGTGCAAGTGGAGGAACCATAAATTGCTCAAGAAAGTGCCATAATATTAAGCTATCCATGGGAGAATATGTATTGAATATCCCAATGATTTCCATTCCAGTGGGTGTTGCTGATGTTTTACTAGGATTCAAATGGCTACAATACTTGGGTACAATAGCTTTTAATTTTCGAGAACCTTTCATGAAACTTTCCTCAGAAGGAAAGGAAGTTGAATTAAGGGGTATCGCAGGGAAACCGGGAAATATAATCAACTCTAATAGAATGATAAAGCTTCTAAAGAAATAACAACAAGGTATAATTGCACAATTACGTTCACTAGAGGTTCCCACATCGAAATCATCTATTTCTCCAGATCTGCAAAAAGTCTTGGACAATCATTCCAAGGTATTTGATACTCCCAAAGGCCTCCCACCTATTTGTGATTATGATCATGTTATTCATTTGATTCCAGAAAGTGTTCCCCCAAACATCAGGCCTTATAGATATCCCTATGCCCAAAAGAGTGAAATTGAACATATGGTTGCAGAAATGTTAGAGGATGGTATAACTGAACCTAGTCAGAGTTCTTTCTCTACTCCAGTAGTATTGGTTCACAAGAAGGATGGATCATGGCACATGCGTCCAGATTATAGGGAGATCAACAAGCTCACTATTAAATATAAATTCCCCATTCCTATCATTGATGAATTATTGGATGAATTGCATGGATCAATTTACTTCACCAAGTTGGGTCTTCATTCAAGATATCATCAAATCATAATGAAGACTGAAGACATTCTGAAAACAACATTTAGAACTCATGAGAGTCATTATGAATTTTCGGTCATGCCTTTTGGCCTTACCAATGCACCTTCTACATTTCAAGGTTTGATGAATTCCATTTTCAAACCCTTCCTTAGAAAATTTGAGTTAGTACTTTTTGATGATATACTAATCTACAGCAAGTCTTGGAAGGATCATGTTCAACATGTTGACATGGTGTTCAAACTATTGGAGGAGAAATAATTACATGAAAAAAGCTCCAAATGTTTCTTTGGAGTACAAGAGGTGGAATATATGGGTCATATTGTATCCCATGAAGGTGTCAAGGTAGACCCTAGCAAAATTAAAACCATTAAGGAATGGAAAATCCCCACATCCATAAAGAATTTGCGAGGATTTCTTGGGTTGATAGGGTATTATCACAAGTTTGTTAAGAATTATGGGAGAATAGCACCACCTCTAACAACATTATTGAAGAAAGATGCATTTTCATGGACTTTAGAAGCAACGAAGGCCTTTGAACATCTTAAATAGGTAATGTGCCAAGCACTCGTCTTAGCTACACTAGACTTCACGAAAACCTTTATTGTGGAATGTGATGCCTCAGGAAATGGAATTAGTGTTGTTTTAATACAAGAAGAAACACCCATTGCTTCTGAAAGTTGTCCAATCAAAGGAAAGTATTTACACAAAGCTATATATGAGAAGGAAATGTTGGAATTACTACATGCACTTAAGAAATGGCGACCCTACCTACTGGGAAGACACTTCAAGGTAAAAATAGATCATGATAGTATTAAATAATTTTTAGAACAAAGATTATCTTCAGAAGAGTAGAAAAAATGGGTCACAAAGATGTTGGGTTATGAATTTGAAAACATCTACAGAAAAGAGAAGCAAAATGTTGTGGTAGATGCACTCTCAAGAAAGGATGAGGATGTGGAGGCATTCCTTTGTGCCATTTCTATTATACAACTAGATTGGATAAATGAAGCAAGGGATGAATGTAAGAATGACGAAGAAGTGTGGGAACGCATTCAAAAGTTACAACAACATCCCAATACATCTGACACAATTAGCTGGAAAAATGATTTGTTATGGTACAAAGATCGATTATACCTATGTAAGAATTCTCAACTCAAACAAAAGATTATTAGGGAATTGCACACCTCTTCCTTAGGAGGGCACTCGGGATTTCTAAAACCTTACCACGGGGTTAAGAAGGATTTTTTTTGTGATGACCTTAAATCAGATATTAAAGGATAATATTTCCAAGGAGAACCCTTTTCTAATCCATACAACATCAAATTCTTTTCAATGATCTGAAGTGCACACTTATGCTTAATTATCAAATATAATATTTAAAAACCATTCTAATTAGTGCTTTTTGCTTTTTGAATGAAAGTGAAAATCATTTACATGCAACCTTTGTTTCGCAACTTATAAGGCAAAGAACTAGGGTGCAATAAATTTAGGAATATGATAAGGTTCTCCTTCAAAACCATATATCCTAATAACAAAATAGCCCTCAAACAAATATTTTCCCCTATGTTGATTTCTTTACTCAATTGCAGTATGTTCCTAAAATCTCTTGCATTATTTCCTGGGCTTTATTTAATAGTTTAGCTTGAAGGTAGACTAAAAAACTATCGACATATTTGGTATAACTGTTTAATGTTTTTCTTAGGTATAATATATCAAACCACTTGTGAATTTCTTTTACATTCCCATTTATATCCTTTATCTCCTGCAATATTCATGTGTTGATGAAGAACTCAAAATCGGTGAACAAGATCAAATGTACACGATGTGTACAATGTCTAAATAATTCAAAAGATGGATTTGTCTCTCTCAAACACTTAAATGTCACTTCATCCATCTTAAAATCATCACAAAATCCAAAAATAATAGTCAGTAGTGAAATCATAGCCCCAAATGGTGATTTAAATAACTTAGTTGGCATAGGTAACTCCACCTTAGATATCTTATTAATATTTTCGACGAAGCTTCGTAGAAAAGTTAATTTTTCATCTTCATCCCAAGTAATGAACTCCTCACTTAATTCCTTACCAATAACATTCTTTCTCTTTCTAGAAAAGGGTAACTTGTACATTTTAGATATATTGTTTCTTCAGATTGGTCATAATGAGCATAGCTAAAATCAGTATGGTATCAGGGTGGAAATGCACAAGTGGTAGTCCACTGAGTTTTCAATAAGTATTTGTGTGAGCTCAACATCATGCTCTAACTTGGTTGTAAGGGTATATACATCAACATTTTCTACGTGTGTATCCCAAATGTGGGTTGGGATGGGCTGGGCTGGGCTTCATTGTAAGGGTATATACATCAACGTTTTCTACGTGTGTATCCCAAATGTGGACTGGGCTGGGCTGGGCTAGTCAGTATAATATTAACAAAAACTTGGTTTGAATGTTGGACAACCATTTTCTACTATAAAAACTATACAAGAGTGTTAAAGGGAAATAATGGAGTATAAGGCTAATTGGAGACTTATTGTTTTCTTTATACTACACCATTTGATTAATTATCATTACCCTTTTCCTTTGAATTGTGTAAAGTGTAAGAGGCAATTTCACTTCTAAAATCCACGAATATAAAGCTAAAAATAAGGGTTTAAAGTCATGAATTTACTTAATATAGGTTGGTGTACTGTATATCACTTCTATAGTACGCTAAATCATTCGATAATTATTAGGTGAAATATGTATATTTAAATTCCATCAGAATGAAGCTTATGGACATGCCTTGTCTCTAGCCTTCAAGTCAAGCCTCCAATCTTCCCTACAACTCGTCCTCATCTTATCTACCCTAGGACGAAATTTGACCTCCCAGAAACTATCCAGAAACCATAAATTCAGCCTCCCAGACTACCCAAAAATTCGTCTTGCCCAAAAACACATGTGCGAGCTAGAGAGAGAGATGTGAATTATAGAGAGAGAGAGAGAAATACGATCTTCATCCTTGTTTTCCTTATTCTCCTTCAATTGAATGCACATAAACTATCTTTCTTGTGAGAGGTCAAATGGTTCCTTTGTGGAAGAGGTCTAACCCCTTTATATAGTGTTCTACCATTTTGAATGGGTGTCTCTTCACTGGGCTGGGCTGGGCTAGTCAGTATAATATTAACGAAAACTTGGTTTGAATGTTGGACAACCATTTTCTACTATAAAAAATATACAAGAGTGTTAAAGGGAAATAATGGAGTATAAGGCTAATTGGAGACTTATTGTTTTCTTTATACTACACCACTCGATTAATTATCATTACCCTTTTCCTTTGAATTTTGTAAAGTGTAAGAGGCAATTTCACTGCTAAAATCCACGAATATAAAGCTAAAAATAATGGGTGTCTCTTCACTAGGGCCGATGTGACTTCAGGGAGGGCTGATTTGACTATCTTGGAGCCAAAAATTCAAATTTCTAATTTCAAAAAGTTTCTCTTTTGAATCTGACATAAAGAACATGTCTTATAATAATTATTTCAAGGGATAAATAATCAAAATGGTATGAGGAACATGTATTACAAATTCTTTATACAATATAAGGGCTAAAATATAAATTATGAAGATTGACCCTAGCTACAAAATTCAATTTCTATAAGAAAAGGTTATAACAAATGATCAATAAAAGCAGCATTCAGCTACCATAATTCTAGTCAATAACTTTGACACATGGTATATTTATCAGCATCAGCAGGCTACCATCATTTTGGTCGATACTGTTAGAGTCAGTATTTGCAGACTGCCATCGGTTATCAAAATTCCTCATTTATATCATATTAGTGTCCCATGTTGAAATATTTATCATTTCACCTAGGTCATCATGTAAAAATTTATTCACTTATGGTAGCCCAAGTTGAAACCCCATCCCCTCTCAAAATTATATTTGTTGGCCCGCCTTCATGTGTCTTATTGAAGATACATTGACTATAAAAGCTCATTTCATCATGTTTTGTGTCAGTCAAGTCCACCTGAAATCCAGACATTTAAGGTCCCATTAGGTCACTAGGTTTTATTTTCCAAGGTCCAATAAAACACCATTTCACTACATAAGGCCAGCAAAGTATGAGAGAGAAGCAAATAATATCCCCTTTTTAGTTAAATAAGGGTTTACAAGTATGTAACCATGGTTGCTACAGTTCCAAAGTTGGTTTTAAGTAAGAAATTCCAGTTTGTAATTTTATTTCAAAAAGGGAGTTGTAATAATTTTTATTTATTTATGTAATTTTATCTTTATCATATGAAATAAGTCACTATTTTCAGCTATTTACTCAAACTCCATTGCCAATATCATCCAAACAAAAGTCAACAGTGAATATTGCCAAAGCTTCAGCATCATCCACCTACAAAGAAAAAGCAAGAAAGAAAATTAGCAAAGAGGTCAAAAAGGGGTCAAATGAAACATTACAAAGTGGGTTTGAAAAGCAAAAGATCAAACTCACTTACCTATAAAGGACTTCTTGCCTGCAAACTCACCTCCATTTGCCTCTTAGCCTTCATTGAGCAAACCCCGAGAGATGTTTTTCACTGTTTTGGGTGAAATCAATAGAAATAGGGCAGGCATTGCACATTTCATTCTTGCGTTGCACGTTCTCTTCTGGCACTGTGCGTTTACCTAGTGTTGTGCCTTTCCTTCTGGTGCTGCGTGTTTCGCTGAGGTGCTGCGCACTCTGTACTAGCGTTGCGCGTTTCTCCAGCAACGCTCCAATCACCTCTTCAGCTCCTCCAAAGCACTTTCAACCTCAAATCAAGTAAGTAGCAGCTAAGGGATGTCATTTTACTCCTCCTCAAGTCAATTCCTAAGTGTTTGAAAGGTTTATTGAAGATTTGGCTTAATTGTTACATATAAACCCTAGATTTCCCCCAAAAGCTACCTTCCACTCTCATTCCCTTTTTTACACTTCCCTCCACCCTCCTTCCCTTTCGCTAAATCTTTATATCCCAGATACCCTTTAACCCTTTGTCCCAAAACCCTAAGTCCTAGGTGATACAACACTACCTAAGCTCCCAAACCCCTATATTGCAAAAAAATTGCCCCATCCCCAAACTATCATACTATTACCCTGTGCCCCTCTACAATACACATATCCCTTCACCCATCATCTTCATATTTACCCTTCCCCACTTACCTATTCCCTAAAAACTACATTCCCCTACCTTACACCTCCCTAGGGTTTGATACTAAAACAACATGGCAGAGGAGGAATATAGACCACATAGTGAGGAAGAGGAAACAGATAGAGAAGAAGATAGGGAATAGAGGAGGGCACACAAATGAGGCCAGATACACAGGTATGAGCCCAGAGATCTCAGGGAACCCTTAGCATCCCCTATGACTATGACATCTCTCAAATGGCTAGGCTATTATGATTTTTGTGAATAAGTACAAGCAGTCCAACATCATCCTGAGTTGACTAGGCTCTTCATTACAAAACTTTAAGACAACTAAGTCACTCTAGCAAGTATAACTTTCACTTTGTCTACTAAAAATATATCAGCTTCCACCGCGATCCCAGATTTTTGGGGAAAATGGTTTAAACAAGGTGATTTGGAGAGGAACTATTATGAGCCTTATATGAAACCAAGGTATAGAAATGAAACAAGGGGCTATTTTCCTTTTTCACACCTCCTTGACGAATATGCCCAAATGATGAAGATTATTTTGAAATATTTTTCATGTGAAGGTAGATTCTCGAGGGTCTATTCTTATCATATCTGGCTCTTAGTGCATTTCACTAGGGTAAAAATGCTCAATATACCCTACTATCTTTTTCGGATTTTTGAGCAGATGGCCTACATTGCTCAAAAGAGGGAATACAAAGATCAAATGAAGAGCCTATTTCATCATTCCCTCATTAAGATCATATTCCTTTACCATCTCAAGGAACTCAACATTGCATGGAGTACCTTCATAGCTAATCCCATATGCGTTCATGCATCTACTCAAAATATTCAAAGCATCCCTTCATCATCTCATCCATCCACCTCCATTCCTCCATCTCATACCATACATCATTTATCCTCATCTGATGAGTCAACCACACCATCACCTCCATCATCACCATTTCATGAGCCTATTCAGTCACCTAGTAGAATGAAGGCAGAGAGTAAGAGCACATTGAGCATGGTGAGATCAGTAAGCCTAAAAGGGTTGGTTTGGGTACCTTGACACATACCTATCATAGAGGGCATAGGCAAGTGTTTTCCCCACTAATTGTGGGAGGGGCCTTGCCTCCTTCATCAGCAAAGAAGGTACAAAAGGGCAAGGAAAAAGTGACAGAGGCAAAGATCCATCAGCAAGAGGAGGACCTCCATGAGACAGAGCAAGATTTTCACTTAGTTGACCTAAGTGAAAATGAGGACAGTGAGAGCACAGTCATTTCCCTCAAAGAGAAAGAAACACTCATAGGGGAACTCCAGGCCAATTTCCAAAGGGAAAAATATATCATCACATACTATGAGCAAGAAAGCAAGTAGTTAGAGACCAAACATAAGCTCATGGAGATTCAGCTCATCAAGTAAAAGAGGGAGGCTAAAAAGGATAAAGCCTTACTTGATGAAGCATAAGGATAATACAGTGATCAACTGGAGGAGCAGGTGCGAAGAAAAAGGCCCAAGACTAGAGGCCTAAAGAGAGCTTTGGAGCTAGAAAAACAAAAGGAGGTTGAGCTAGCTAATGAGCTCAACCTAAATGAGTAATTTTCCAAAATGTTAAATGAGAACTGGGAGCATTGGCTTGAGAAGGTGAACACCCATCTTGAAATCCTCTTAGACAAGGCCAAAAGAGACACTGACCTTCAAAGAACAATGGCAAAATATTATTGTTGAAGCAACCAAATAGCAAGGGAAAAGCTCAAAGCTGTTAGGGCAAGAATTGAATCCCTAACACACCATGAGGAGAATAAGAAGCTTGATATACTTGTTGAGGCTTCATTCCATGCCTAGCCACCTCAAACATCAGCTTCTTGGACAATTTTTAAGACCCTAAACTCAATTTTTGTCATCTTGTTTTTCTTATCTTTTTAAGGCACTTTTTATATAAAAATTTTGGTCAGCACACTTTTTGGAGGAACTTTTTAGAGGAATGGCCACCACCATTAGATTTAGAAGGACCAAGACATCCAGGAAAAACATGTTTCCAACCCTGGAAATAAAAACTGGTGGGTGAAAAAGGCAAAAAACCACCTAACAATCATGTTTCTGCCTCATTTCTGGACCTGGCGCTGGGTGTTTGAGTAGTCTTGGGAGAATGGAATTTGGAGGAGAAAATCAAGACCATTTTGAAAAATAAGAGCTGTTTTAGAAACTAGACAGGATAATCTTTCCAATGAGCTATCCTGGGCTAGATTTGGACTTCTAGAAGGCAGGTAAAATCCACCTTGAATATAGCATTGTGTGTTTGACACTCAGCCTAGGTTTTCACTGTTTCTCTCCAATTTGATTTTTACCTATGGGAAATTAGTGTTTTACTAATGTAATTGATAAGGATGATGTAATTATTATGTTTTTATTTTTACCTAGGGTAATTACATTAGGTTGACCCATATGACTTGTAATGAATCAGTTTGCTTAAGTTAGGGATGAGTCACTTTGACCACCCTACACTCTAGCTATCAATTCATTTTTTGTTGCAATTGCTCCTCCTCTCATGGATTCGACCCCTCAGGATAGGATGAGTTGGTTTGAGGCCTATATTATGTAATTTCATAGTCATTCTATAGTTTGGACTCCATTGGATATTGTATTAGTGTTTCAGATTTTGGCATGGAATATATTGGATGAGTTGCAGCTATTTTGGTGGGATTCCTATGGCATGATATTTGATATTGTTTCTTCTTAAATTACATGCTTGTGAATGTTTTTTACCTCTCATGATTCATTTGACTCTAAATATGTTTGATTTTCAAGGTATGATAAGCAGAATTCATCGTGTATGCTCTGGTTTGGGAAAATCATCATAAATTGTTTCATTTCTTCAATTTAAAAAGAATTCATGATCTCATGCTCTTTTTAGCACCTCACTAGTCTAAAACATCTCATCACTATACTACAAAGTGTTCAAGTAACTTTCCTACCTTTCCCCTTCAGATATTGCGATTTTTATTCTCTTTTTCCCTGACCTAATTCACTCATCCAGTGACTAACCCAACCAAATTAAATCATATAACCCTTTGCACTTTATATCTAGCCTAGAAACCTAATCTCTCCATCCCTCTTAGCTATGATACTTTAGAGAGATCCCTCTCCGGCTTGGTAGGTCTAGCTACCAAGTCAAAATATTGGTTTTTGGTTACCTCAGTTGGACTCTTCCTCAGCCTTACAGATCCGAACGAGTGATAACATAGTGGCATCGTTGTTGGGGAACGAAAGGTTCATTTTACCTGGGTGTAAGACTAGTTTTCGTTGGAGTTTGGTCCTCTGGATGATGGGACTAAGCTTCATAAAGGCTAATTCAACAATTTCAGTGTAAATATTGTAGAGTTGGCCTCAAGGTGACAAACAAGACAAATCCTACATCCTGATCCAATTGATTCAGTTGAAGACAATCAAAGCTTGTTCAAAAAGTGAAGAAGGTTACAAATCACAAGTTCTATCAGACTTTATTCCATTGATAAGTTCTCAATCATTACCAAATTTAGATTTCATTATTGAATACTTTCCTTTGAAAATATCTATGTTCAACTCAAAGTCTTAGGTCTTTTACCTCATATAGTTTGTGACCATGTTAAGATATTGGCTTCGAAAAGATATACCAGGTCAAACCCTAACCCAAATCCACCTTCTCTAGTTGATAATGCTGAAAGATTGTTAATAAAACCTAAAGTCCCTTTCCCCGAGACTAAAACCAGAAAATTGGAAAGATCACTTCCTTACCATATCAAATACATAGTATTGAGGATATACCTTTCAACATTAAATTTGAGTTATCCCAATTCCATTCAAAATTTGATTCTTGTCTTACAGAAGAAGTTTTTGAACCCATAAAGTTTGACTCATACCTTTTTGCCTCAAAGTCTTTGCTTAACCAACCTTTTGTTGCTTCTCAGTCTTCAAAACTTGAGCATGAGGTTTGGTCTAAATTTGAGAAACTTCAAAGCCTAGCTGATCAATTACAAATCACTACTGAATAGGCCTATTTCAGTACAACTTGAAATCTTATCTTCTACCATACCCTCTACTACAACTCCGAAAACATCCACATCGCCTCCTCCATATTCATCTCAACCAACACAACCCATTGCAATTCCCATTCACCATTCTCCGGGAGTTATGGCGAGGTTCGTACCTTAGTATTACCTGGTCAGTTGGCAACTTTACATCAGACCTATGGCCAAAGACTTCCTCTTTTTGATGGTAGCCCTGGAGTCACAACACAAAAACATATTGATAAGATGGATGATTTCATTTACTTAGAGGAATTCGATGAAGATGATTCTAAAATGAGGATAATGGCTCAAATTTTTTCTAGAGATGTAAAAAAATGGTTCCATGGTTTGGCAACTCACTCCATTGATACTCCTCAGAGTTTGAATGAGTTGTTCTTAACAAGATGGGGGGAAAATAAGAATCCATTGAAGATCTTGGCAGAATACAACACATTGAAAAGGAATCCTAATGAGATGGTTCAGGAATTCACTATAAGGTTCAATCAAATCTACAATTCCATTACAGATAACATGAAACCTCCACCTGATTTGGAACTTCAACACTACCCAGATGCTTTTGCTCCAAAGATGACTTATCAGTTGAGGGAAAGAGATCCCACAACTCTAGAAGGCATGCAGAATAATGCGGTAAGTGTGGAAGCAAACTTGAAAATTGAAAAGTCTCAATTGAAACATGAAAACCCGGAAAAAATAGTAACCATCAAGGAAGAACCTTCTTCTTCTACTAATCTTAAGCTAGATGCAATGATCAGAACTATGGAGAGAATGGTTGACCAGATGATAAATTCAGATAGACCTCAAGAGCCCCAAGTTAGAAATCCTAACTTTAGAAACCAGCAGCAACCTCAGTACAGAATAAAACAAAGAGAACATAAATCTTCTGAAGCATCAACATCTCAGCATCCAATTCGAACACCCTTGCAGCAGAATTATGCTCAAGGAGATTTTGATGATGAAACAGACCCCGTTGTTGAGGAAAATCACTTCTTTAGGGAAGATTACCATCCCATTTTCTTGACTAAAAATGAGAAGTATGTCGAGAAGGTAGAGGATCCTAAAGATAAGGACTACATACTTGCAAGTGAGAATGCATTGGAGACCCAAACCAATGATTATCAAAGAAGATATTTGAACTCACTCAATTCTCAGCAAAAGCAATATCCTTTAAGGAATAGAGATGTCCCAATCACTTCTATTCAAAAAAGGACATCACAGCAGAAAGATACCCAACAGAAAACAAATCCTCAAGGTAGACAAAGCAAAGGTAAAGAATTGGCAGCAGTCGATCAAAGCAGATTGAAACAGCCATCTACAAGCAATCCAAAAAAGGATCATGATAGTCAAAATAAGAATCAGATACCAAGAGATCTGCCTGAGAAGAGAGACAATGTCCAAAGAGAGGTAGAGAAATCTAGTTCTTTCAATCTAGAAACTGAAATTTCAAAGTTGAAAGTATCAATCCCTCTTACTGAACTAGTCAAAAACAGCCATTACAAGTTTGATATAGTTAAAATGCTCAAAGTTGATCCTATGATTGACATGGTTAATATTGAAGATTACCAGTCTCAATTGATTTTTGGTCCATCCATAGATGGTCAGTCAGGAGATAGTGATGTTCCTCCATTTTATCTTAGTATAAGAATCCACCAATTCATTCTTCACAACTCCATGCTTGACACCAGAGCCTCTCATAATTTAATGCCAAAAGCCATCATGGAAAGGTTGGGTCTAGATATAACTCGTGAGTACCATGACTTGTATTCTTTTGATTCCGGTAAGGTCCGTTGTCTTGGTATAATCAAATATTTGGTAGTATCCCTGGATCAAATCCTTACAAAGAATGTTTTAATGGATGTGGTGGTAGCTGATATACCACCACGGTTTGGTATGCTATTGTCAAGATCTTGGGGAGCGAAACTAAGAGGCACACTGCAGTTAGACTTCTCTTATGCCACCATCCCGATTTTTGGGCAATTGAGAAAGTTGTAACGAGAAACCAAAATGAAGTTCATGATAACTAGCAAGTAGAAGCCTAATAATCATCCTATAAATGATGTACATACAGATTTAGAGTCATGTATTTTATATAATGATAGTGGACTGAACGATGTAGATAGTCAGCTTGTTGAAATTAAAGATGTACCCAAGATTTTCAACACTATAAGGATAGTTGCAGATTAGGAAAAAGAAAAATTGTCGAGTTCATAAAAACAACCATTGCACAAGGCAGGGAGAGGTTCATAACAACCATCATAGAAGGCAATGGAACCTTTAGAATAGTCCGAAGAGAAAGTTCAGAAAATTGATCCAAAACAGAAAAAATATGAACAGCTCTTGGAAGAGGAAAATGGCCTTTGGACCATGGACTTTGATGGTTCTCTTGGGAAAGACGGAGTAGGTATTGGCATTTGGACTCGAATTCCACCTCATCAGCAAGGTGGGATCCATCAACATGTTATATTTGCTCATACAAGTTACTTTTGATTTCATTAACAATGAGGCGGAGTACGAAGCGCTAATCACAAGTTTAAATATCTTGAAGAGGTTAGGTGCACGAAAAATTTATGTGTATGGTGATTCAGAACTACTGATCAAGCAAGTAAAAAGTGAATATCAAGCTCACCATCCACAAATCAAACAATATAGAAATGTGGTTTTAGATATTCTTAGAATATTTACTGAATATACACTTTCAGTTGTACCAAGGACTCAAAATCTTATGGCAGATTCATTAGCTACAGCTGCAAGTAAATTTTAACATTCTCATTTTTTCAAACAAGAAATTTGAGATTCGTGTGAAGCATCAGCCTTCTATTCCTGATAACTTGCGATATTGGCAAGTATTCTGGATGAAAAACAAGTGAATAACTTTCTTCAGAGTGAAGGAGAGTTTGAAAATTGTTCTATGGATGAAGTATATGATGAAGATGATCAAGTCATCAAGGCAGCTCAAGTTGATATACTACAGCTAAAAGACAACAATATTCCAAAAGGTCTTGTGCCTTTGGAAGACTTGTTTGATCAAGATGATGTAGCAAGGAAGCCTACATTAGTACCTACTGAGAAAGGTGTTGAAGACGTGAACATCGAAACAGCAGACAAACCAAAAATGATCAAGTTTTCCAAATCATTATCTCCCGAGGTAAAAGAAAAATACATTCATTTACTCTCTGAATTTTCTAATGTTTTTGCTTGGGATTATGCATATTTAAAGGAGTATGACAAGAAAATAATTCAATATACCATCCCAATCAAGCCCACTCAAAAGCCCTTCAAACAAAAGCTAAGAAGGATCAATCTAAGATTGTTCCCATCCATAGAGAAATAAGTTAATAGACTTTACAAGGCGGGCATCATTGTTCCTATCAAATTTTATGATTGGATGTCGAATCCAGTCCCAAAGAGAAAGAAGACCGGGGAGATTAGGCTCTGCATAGACTTTAGAAGCTTGAACAAAGTATCTCTGAAAGATAATTATCTGCTTCCCAAAATGGACCATATCCTTGAGAGAGTTGTGGGCACTTCCTAGTTGTCACTTTTTGATGGATACTCAGGTTACAATCAGGTTTTAGTGCATGAAGATGATCAAGACAAGACAGCATTCACCACACCTTGGGGCACATTCAAACATGCAAAGATGCCATTTGGTCTCAAAAATGCAGGGACCACTTTTCGGCATGCCATGGTCATAGCCTTTTCTAATGAAAAATATGTTTTCTTGGTTGTATACTTAGATGATGTAACTGTATTTTCACATTCAGACGATGAACATTTGCATCATTTAAGAGTCATTTTTTAGAAGTGTAGAAAGTTCGGAATCTCTCTTAATCCAAAGAAAATTTTGTTTTCTATGGAGGAAGGCAAACTTCTAGGGAATTTTTGGCAACTAGATAGGATAAGCTTTCCAATGAGCTATCTTGGGCTAGATTTGGACATCACGAAGGCAAGTAAAAGTCAGCTTGAAGATGGCGTTGTGTGTTTGACACTGAGCCTAGATTTTCACTATTTCCCTCCAATTTGATTTTTACCTATGGAAAATTAGTGTTTTTCTCATGTAATTGATAATTATGATGTAATTATTATGTTTTTACTGTTACCTAGGGTAAATGCATTAGGTAAATGGCCTCTATGACTTGTAATGAATCAGTCTTCTTAAGTTAGGGATGAGTTACTTTGACCACCCTACGTTGTAGCTCTCAGTTCACTATTTGTTGCAACTGCTCCTCCTCTCATGCATTTGACCCATGAGGATACGATGAGTTGGTTTAAGGCATATATTATGTAATTTCTTAGTCATTATATAGGTGGGACTCCATTGGATATTGTATTAGTGTTTCAGACTTTGGCATGGAATATATTGGATGAGTTGCAACTATTTTGGTGGGATTCCTATGCCATGGTATTTTGATATTGTTTCTTCTTTAGTTACATGTGTGTGAATGTTTTGTACCTCTCATGATTCTTTTCACTCTAATTATGTTTGATTTTAAAGGTGTGATAAGCATAATTCATCTTGTATGCTCTGGTTTGAGAAAATCATCATAGATTGTTTCATTTTTTCAATTTAAAAAGAATTCATGATCTCATGCTCTCATGCTCTCTTTAGCACCTCACTAGTCTAAACCATCTCATCACTATACTACAAAGTGTTAAAGTAACTTGCCTACCTTACCCCATCATATGTCTGCAATTCTGATTCTATTTTGCCCTGATCTAGTTCACTCTCTGACCTAATTCACTCATCCAGTGACTACCCCAACCAAATCAAATTAAACAACCCTCTAAAATTTATATCTATCCTAGAACCCTAATATATCCAACCCTCTTGGTTGTGACCCTTTAGAGAGAGCCCTCTCTAGCTTGGTAGGGCTAGCTACCAAGTCAAAAGATTGATCTGTGGTTACCTCAATTAGACTCCTCCTCAGCCTTAGAGATCCGGAGGAGTGATAACATACACGCACCATTGCGAGGGAATGGAAGGTTCATTTTCCCTAGGTGTACAACTAGTTTTCATTGTAGTTTCATCCTTTGGATGATGGGACTAAGCTTCATAAAGGTTGATTCAGTAATTGTAGTGTTAAGAATGTAGAGTTGGCCTCAAGGTGACAAACAAGACAAATTTTGCATCCTGATCCAGTTGATTTAGTCGAAGACAATCAGAGTTTGTTCAAAAAGTGAAGAAGGTTACAAATCACAAGTTTTATCAGACTTAATTCCATTGGTAAGTTCTCAATCATTACCAATTTTAGATTTCACTATTGAAGAATTCCCTTTGAAAATATCTTTGTTCAGCTCAAAGTCTTAGGTCTTTTACCTCATATAGTTTGTGACCCTGTTAAGATACTGGCTCTGAAAAGATATACCAGGTCCAACCCTGACCCAAATCCTCCTTATTTGGTTGATAATCCTAAAATATTGTTAAGAAAACCTAAAGTCCCTTTCCCCGAGACTGAAACCACAAAATTGGAAAGGACCACTTCCTTACCAGATCAAATACATAGTATTGAGGATATACCTTTCGACATTAAATTTGAGTTATCCCTATTCTGTTCAAAATTTGAGTCTTGTCTTATAGAAGAATTTTTTGATCCCATAAAGTTTGACTCATACCTTCCTGCCTCAAAGTCTTTGTTTAACCAACCTTCTTCTACTTCTCAGTCTTCAAAACTCGAGTGCGAGGTTTGGTCTAATTTTGAGAAACTTCAAAGCCTAGCTGACCAATTACAAATCACTGTTGAACAGGCGCATATTCAGTATCAACTTGAAATCTTATCTTCTACCATACCCTATATTACACCTCTGAAAACATCCACATCACCTCCTTTATCTTCATCTCAACCAAAACAACCCATTTCAGTTCCCATTCACCATTCTCCAGGAGTCATGGCGAGTTTCACACCCTTATTATTACCTAGTCAGTTGGTAGCTTTACCTCAGACCTATGGCCAGAGACTTCTTCTTTTTTATGGCAGCCCAAGAGTCACATCGTACAAACATATTGATAAGATGGATGATTTCATTGACTTAGAGGAAGTCAATGAAGATGATGCTAAAATGAGACTAATGGCTCAATGTTTTTTTGGAGATGTCAAAAAATGGTTTGGTGGTTCGGCAGCTCGCTCCATTGATACTCCTCAGAGGTTGAATGAGTTGTTCTTAACCAGATGGTAGGAAAAGAAGAATCCATTTTAGATCTTGGCAGAATACAACACATTGAAAAGGAATCCTAACGAGACGGTTCAGGAATTCACCATAAGGTTCAATCAGATCTACAATTCCATTTCGGATAACATGAAACCTCCACCTGATTTGACACTTCAGCAATACCCAAATGATTTTTGTCTGAAGATGGCTTATCAGTTGAGGGAAAGAGATCCCACAACTCTGGAAGACATGTAGAAAAATGTGGTAAGTTTGGAAGCAAACTTGATGATTAAAAAGTCTCAACTGAAACATGAAAAACCGAGAAAAAATTAATTAATTAATTAAATTAAAAAAATAAATAAATAAATAAATAAATACATGGAGAGAATGTCCGACTAGATGATAAATTCAGATAGACCTCTTGAGCCCCAAGTTAGAAATCCTAAATTAGAAATCAACAGCAACCTCAATATAGAATAAAACAAAGAGAAAGAAAAGCTTCTGAAGCATCGACATCTCAATAGTCAATTCGGACACCCTTGCAGCAGAATTATGCTCAAGGATAATTTGATGATGAAACAAACCCAATTGTTGAGGAAAATCACTTCTTTAGGGAAGATTATTATCCCATTTTCTTGACTGAAAATGAGAAGCATGTTGAGAAGGTGGAGGATCCTAAAGATGAGGACTCCATACTTGCAAGTGACAATGCATTGGAGACCCAAACCAATGATTATCAAAGAGGATATTTGAACGCACTCAGTTCTCAGCAGAAGCAATATTCTTTGAGGAATAGAGATGTCCCAATCACTCCTATTCAGAAAAGGACATCACAGTAGAAAGATACCCTACAGAAAACAAATCCTCAAGGTAGTCAAAGCATGTTGAAAATGCAACAAGATGATGGAGCTTAGTGAAAAGAAGTCGCCTTCACTAAGTGGTCCCGCAGGCTATTTTTGGCGCAAAGTCTATTTTTAGACTATGTCTATTTTTAGACATATGGATCATGGTCTATCAGTTGCAGGATGCTATTTATGGATGATTGGTCATGTTGGTAAAAATGGATGTACTTCTATTTTTAGACATATGGGCGGAGTCTATTTTTAGACTGTCAGCCTAAAAATAGAACAGTCGAATATTATTAGTTCTTAATAATATTTGGACTATAAACATTATCTTATTCTCTTGGAGCACTTCAATTCGAGCTACAGATGTGGCACATGCAACTGCCAGAAGGAAATACGCTTTTCTAATGGGTTAGTTGAGCTATTGCATGAAGGACTTCAGTTAGAACTCAAGTGATTGAGTTTTAGTGGAGTTGAATGAAGAGTTGATCGAGTTGTGTTCAATTTGACTTAGTTGAACTAGTCTATATAGAGTAGCTCAAGTGGCAATGGCAATGGAATTTAGTCTAACTAACAAATACACTAATGATGAGTGATGTGAATTAGTTATTAATTAATTCACTAATTATTGACTCATAAATCAACTAAATAATACATTAGTTAACTCAGTGCATGGACAGTTCAGTGGAGACAAGTGTTAGAGATGAGTGAAAGGGCAAGACAGCTGTCAGATGTGACTATAGTTGTGCATGAGATTTTCACAATCAATGGATTGAGTATTGCCAATGAGGATTGTGTGGTATATCCAAGGGAAATACAAATTTGAATCATTAATTCATCAGTATTCTCATGCAAGATTGCACAGTGGAGGCAGGCAAGCAGCGGAGGAGATTTGAGCCAGTGATTGATTCAGATCTGAGCTAGTTTGTGTGTAACAGGTGGAGATAGTACTGAGTACTTGTGAGGAGTATTGTACTATGTATTGTTACATGTTATCAATCAATATAATATACAGATAATTGGGGTTTTCAGCTGCATGCTTTCCCCATGATATACTGTGTTGATATGTGTGATTGATGCTTCAATGTGTGCATGCGCTTGTTTCTTAATTCCGCAAAATTGATGATCAACGTAGAGGAGGTTATGTATTATGCATGATTTCACAAATAGTGTATAATCAGGATAATCTCTGTGAATAAGTGTCATATTATTCAAAATTTTCTACATGCTATCGAAGCTGGTTGATTTGTAGAAGAGATTTCTACATGATATCAAAGCGAAGTTGATCATCGGATCTATTATTCAGAAAGTGTTTACATTTTATTTCTTCAGGCAGAGTCTGTAATCGGGCCAGGTAGCTTCTGGATTCATCCTTCTTTTGGAAGGTGATATATCCATTGAATGCCCATACAGTCGATCTATATACGAGAAATACTTTGTTCTCATGAATTTTAGATCAGAAGCGGTTGAGTTTTGAGCTTGTGGAATGGCGCTCAAGGATAAACTCAGAAACATCTAAGTGTGAGAATGGAGATAGTATGCCCCAGTATCTCACAAAGTTCACCCAATGTCGGGATGAGCTGGGAAGTGTAGAGGTGACTGTCGATGATGAGGAATTGGTGAGCTTGGCTCTCCTTGGTCTTCCCAAGAGTTGGCATTCCTATCAGGACTCTGTCAATGGTCGGGAGAAATTGCCAGGATGGGAGAGACTTTGGTCGGATCTTGTGCAAGAGGAGATCAGGCGGAATACCAGGGATGGATCTTCATCAAAGGAATCTGATGAAGAAAATTTCGATTTGGCTTCCAAAGCAAAGAAGGAGAAGGTTTGTCTTTCTGAGGAGGAAATCCAAGGAGGGATCTGGGGAAGGATCTAAAGGTGAGGCACTTGCTTCACAGTTTGAGTTGGATTTCACACTCTTCGCATGCATGGTTTCATATATGGTTGGAAGTGGTTGGTTTCTTGATAGTGGAGCTTCTTTCCACATGTCTGGCGATAAGAGTTTGTTCAGTACTTTGGAGGAGAAAGATCTCCAGATACTCATAGCAATGGGTAATGATGAGAAGTATAGTGTCTCAGTTGTAGGCACGGTTATTTTTCAGAGGGAGCATGGATCTCGCTTTACCTTGACCTATGTCAAGTATGTACCAGGACTGAAGAGAAACTTGGTGTCGATCGCGATGCTGGAAGACAGAGGCTATGATGTAGTCTTCAGTAAGGCAAAGGTTTTCCTTAGACACATCATCACTAGACAGGTGAAGCAAATTGGTTCACAAGTCAAGAACCTGTATGCTCTTGAGGTTCAAGATGCATGCAAAGCCTTGAGGAGAAACGAAACTGATGGAGACTTGGTGGTTGAGAGGGAAGGTATATTACCTCTCAACATGCAGAGCCAGAAGAAGTATCAAACAATGGTGGAGGAGCCACGATTGGTGCAGCAGCTTCAGGAGGTTGTGGAGCAGCTACAACAGGGGAAGCTAAGAGGA
>APFE030660143.1:0-26727 GCA_000404065.3 Pinus taeda | reverse complement strand
GGGGACCATAATCCATACCTAAAATTTTGATAGGTTGAAAAGAATCATCCCAAATATTTTCTAAGATATTCCACTATATCTTTGTAATATCTAGGTCTTCAAACATGTAGTTTTGTATATCTTTGCTTCACTCCAAACTCGCTGAGCGAGAGGTAAGTGACATCAAAATCTATCTTATGGTAAATACCATGTTATGACTTTCCAAATGGAATTTCATGTGTTTTAAGCCCACTATTAGTCAACTTTGATTTTTTAAACTCCTTAAGATGAGTCACAAGTATCTATTATTGTTTGAAATACCCTTAAAGGGATCATAAGTCTCCAATCTAAGGCATCCAAATATCCCACCTTCTTCACCTTACTTTGGCCTTCATTATCAATATATTTCATCACCCTATGATGAGGGGTAAAAGTAAGGGAATAATCCACCATTTAGTGGTCCATCATATGGAATCTATAACAATGAAAGGAACATCTAAATAATCTAAAGAAACAACTATGAGGTTCACCACTTCAAGAGGTTGGTTTCTTAAGAAGTCAATCATCTTACTAAATTTTATTGCAATTGTAAAATTCACTACTAAGCAAGGGTTTATTAGGAGATAATAAGCATGTATCCAACAAGGGAAGTTGATTTAATAGATGCATATTCACACAAAAAATATCCACGATGGAGAAGCTAGAAATATAAGGCTTTATAACAATCTAGAGGTGGTAGAAATTTTCCAACAATATAATTGGATAGTTTTTTTCAATAGATTATATGGTACAGTGACATTATAACTATGGATTTTTCCCTCAATCTTCACCACATCAGGAATCAAGAGTACTCCACTTCATTGAAGGGGTTCGAAATCTAGGTGAATAAGAATGTAATAATTAGAGTGTTAGGATTACTAATAGGGATACCCTAGGACAAAGAAGATAGCTAACGAACTACGAATTTCAAGAAACTATTCCTCATTGGTATGAAGAAGTTGAAGAAAACAAGAATGGAGTAAAAAGGGATAGTCTACCCAAATCATGGGATGAGGTAGTATACCATCTATTGAAATACATTACTTGTGAAGGTATATAAAGTATATATATTTTTACCATTTTAGATTTCTTCACTATTTGAGAAACCTATTTGATAAAAGACTTGAATAAAATATTTATATAATAGATTTATTATTATAATATTTAGGCAAATGAATGTCAAAGTCCAAAAGGGAAAGGAATAATCATTATCACACTATGGATTGATAAATAAATTGTATGTTGTTCTATACCAAGAAAACTAGCAATCATGGGAAGGCTTCGTTATAGTGGGAAATGAAGAATTCATATTCCTCCAAAATACAACCCATAGACAATTTTAGGGGCGAATGTTCTCCCTTTGGCGAAATTAAGGGGTTTTAAATTTTTAGTGGGCGAATATTTTGTATCAGTACATTTTTACAAATCACCTCAAATAGCCCACCTTATTTTAAGGGAGAGGGTAAAAAAGGTGAATTTAGCCCTTGAAATTAGGAGTTACAACCTTCCATTCGCCCATTTTCAAGAATAGGCTTTATTTAAGTGAATCCATTCGCCTTCAAGAATATGTTTTATTTAAGTGAATCATATGGCCCAAATACCATATTTATAAAAGAGGTATCGTAAATTAATAAAAATATAAATAAATGAGAAGTATGGTAAATAAATAAAACATTTTTTATATTAACTCCATAAGTCACCTTATATACATACAAGGGTGTACACAATTAAAAATATAAGTAAAGTGGAGGTATGATAAATAAATATAAATATAAATAAACTAGACGTATGGTAAATAAATAAAACCTCTTTTTATATTTATTCCATAACCCTCGTTTTATTTATGAAGGCTCAAGAAAGAGGTTTTATTTAAGTGAAACCTATGGGCCAAATACCATATTTGTAAAAGAGGTATGGTAAAATAATACAAATATAAATAAAACCTCTTTTTATATTTAGTCCATAACCCTCATTTTATTTATGAAGGCTCAAGAAAGAGGTTTTATTCAAGTGAATCCTATGGGCCAAATACCATATTTGTAAAAGAGGTATAGTAAAATAATACAAATATAAATAAATGAGAGGTATGGTAAACAAATAAAACATTTTTTTATATTTACTCCATAAGTCACCTTATATTTACGATCACTCAAAAGAATGTTATATTTAGGTGAAAAAACCTATGGTCAAAATACTTATGGGGACAAATACCATGGACTAGATTGTTATTAATACCATGCAAAAAAACATTATTAACCTTAATATTATTATTAATAAAAATACAAATGGCACATGGTATTCACCAAAATGGCACATGGTATTGACCCATGGTATTCACCTGGAATGTAGCCTATTTAAATGGGGGAATTAAACCAGCATAGATCCATCTTTACTCTGGATCTACAAACCCCCGAGAGATATCAAATATCGTGATATGCAAACTAGCATAGAGTGAAAAATATTTGATCCCTCTCGGGGCTTGGTGGATCAAAGTAAAAATGGATGTTGTAATTTAATGTATGCTAAACATTTTAGCTTGGTTAAAATAAAAAATAAAATAAAAATCAACTATTAATTTTATTAATTTTTATAAATTACTAATAGTAATTTTTAAGCTCCAGGTTTATGAAACCATGGTAAACCAAGATCTTACAAGATTTTTATAATTGAGTAAATATCGCCATGCCTAGTGAGAGATTCGCCAAAAAAATATATATACATATTATATTATTGATAAAATCGCCTTCCATTTTTCCCATATACCATGGAGATTCGTCCATTTATTATACTTATAAATTTAGGGGGGTTTCTTAAAATTTTCCCTGATACAACCAATGGAACTAGTACTTTGAGGACTCGAGGAGGGAGAAGAAAGAAAGAAAATTAAAGACCAGTACAAAGAAGAGAGAAAAAAAAAAGAGAACCAATGTTGAGGAGCAATATAAAGAGGTAGTTCCACCATAATCAAGATGGTGACTCCTAACAACAATCCTCTAAAACTCAAGGAAAAGTGACAATCCATAGAGAGGAGAGAATAGTCTCCTAGTAGAAGAGTTATGATCAAGTCCGTAGAAAATCAAGAAATTAGTAACAACTCTTCTTCCTAACACCTCTATAAATATATATAATATCCTATTCCATTCAAAGGCCTTCCTAAGATATGAGGAGAAGAAGGAGAAAATTATCCATGAAAAATAAGGTAGAGGTACAAAATTTTGTGAGTTAGAAGAAGCCAAGGTTGAAGCACTCAAATGGATAACCCTTGTAAAATAAATAAAAGGTAGAATGTAATGGTTAAGGGATTTAACAATTACACCTTAAGCAACAACTAACAAGACAATAAGGAACAATTGGAAGAAAAAAAATAAGAGTTGGAAAAATAAGCTAGATAAATACAAAGAAGACTTGGCCAAAAAAAATGAAAGAATTGACATTTTGGACATCTCCATTTCAAAGATAGTAGACTCTATCAAAATATATTTTGAGGTGCAAGCCTCTAGTTAAGGAATATACTTTTACATTAGTATAAGTTTTAACTGTGTTGAATAGTTATCCAACTCCCTTAGCAAGTTGATACACCCAAGGAATTCATAGAAATGCCCCAACAAAGTGGTGAGTGTGAAGATACTAGCTAAGTGAGTTCTACCTACAAAAATATGTGCAACCTCACCCCCACATGTGATCACCAAAATCCTTTTTTGAAGAGGTATAATTGAGATCACTATAATTTTTAGTTCACCATGATGATCCAAGGGCTTTTTAATTACGAAAATATGAGGAAGAAATGAACAACCATATATGGATTAGGGATAAAGTAGTAATACCAAAAGTAGTAATCAATAGCCACTTGACCTTAACACCAGACATAAAATTAAT
Source organism: Pinus taeda (assembly GCA_000404065.3). NCBI lineage: Eukaryota > Viridiplantae > Streptophyta > Pinopsida > Pinales > Pinaceae > Pinus > Pinus taeda. The sequence goes on along the minus strand of APFE030660143.1, from coordinate 22,833 downwards.
GATGGAAGGAAAAATGGAGGGGGGAAATTACCTACTATGGTGTCAAGATTGGGAATTCAAGAGACATGGAACTCAAAGCATACCAAATTAGATGGGATGGGAAACCAATTATCCCCAAAATCTCAAATGGAATAGACTTAAGCTCAATCTTTCTCCTTTTACACCCTACACCTATAGGAGAGTTGGATAAGAGAAAGAAAAAGAAGGTTTGGAAAGGAATGGAATACATATAGGGATATCACGTAAGGGGTGCCATCACATAATTTGTAGCTTTATGATTTTAGATAGATAAGCAAAGAAAAAAAGATGAAACAATATAGTAGGATGACTAAAAGAGAAGTTGTAAGGGATAATTTTGGTTGTATAGGGATGTGAAAAACCTCCAAGCTGAGGGGTTATGATGGGTCACTTAAGGGAATGCAAGGAACCCATTTTTCTATAGAATTCTCAATTTTATACTCTATTATAGTTTCATGTACTTCTATCATGCAATTTAATTCGACAATCTTTATTTGGTTTTCAAAATTTCTTTTGTATCATATCAGTTAATTTTAATTCTTGCTTACATTATTTGCAATTATGTGGTTATGGTGCTCAACATATTCATTTATATTATGAGTAGAAGAGTCATCATTGTTTAAACAATTTGTAGTTGTTGAATGATCTTATTTATACTATTTACTTCATTAACTAGAAAAAGTGATAATCACCTCTTTTATCCCCCATTTTTTGACTTTGTATTTAAGAGTGTAATTCACTAGTATAAGTGAAGGAAGAGATAGAAGATAAGGGCTTAATATTAAGCATCTTATTTAATATTGAATTTAATTTTGCATATATTGTTAGCAACATTAGTTCTTGTACTCGTTCCGATGTTAATTCATTACTTAGATAATTTATGAAGACAACACTTGAATATGTTCCTATAGTTAGCTTAAGAGGTATGATATGAATAATTTTGTGAACCTATATCACAATCACTACACTAACTATCGAATTCCCATTTGTTTCGATCCTAATGATCTAAGCAATAATCATATATTACTTAGTAACTCACAAAGAATCAAGTTCTTAAATTGATAAGATAATTTCAAGTTGAGGAGATCAACAGTCTGGTTGTAATTTTCTGGTCTATTAAAGGCTATAATGCAAGGAAAATTTTATGAATGTAAATTTGTTTTAAAGTTTAGAAGCATTGGCAAATCTTACTAGTCCCTAATATGCAAATTGCAAAATCTCTGGGGATATTTTTTCTAAAATATTTAAACCTATAATACTTTTATAATATTCTAAATAGAATTTTGGTGATATTTTAGGTAAAATTTTCGAAAAAACTAGAAATTAGCGAATCTTTTTTTTTGGAAAAAGCATGGAAAATTAGCCCACCTGTGAATATTAACCCCTAAATTTTCCCTGCTAGGCAGATCAACCCAAAGGGATAAGCAGATCAACCCAAAGGGATAAGCAGGGCACCAAGGGCATCAAGGAAATTTGAATTTGACCCCATGACCTCCCAGGCAGATCAACCCAAAGGCCAAAGGGAAGGTCAACCCAAAGGCCAAAGGGATAAGTGGGGCCTAACACCAAGGGCATCGAGGAGATTTGACCGCATGACCTCCCAACTAGCGAGTTACTTAGCAATAGGAAATTTGACCGCATGACCTCCCAACTAGCGAGTTACTTAGCAATAGGAACTCGACCAACTAAGCTAACCCTTGAGACTTGAACACATACATTTTGAAATACATACTTGAACGTATTATTTAAATACAATGTGTAAATACATACTTGTGTTATATTTTGTTGCAATTAAAATAATTACAACTTAATTATAATTGGAAATTATTTTAAAATATATTTAATTTAATTTAATTGTCAAACATAAAACTTACTCCAATATATAATTTTAATTTTTAATTTATATTTAAAAATTAAAAGAATTAATTTACCATTTAAACTCAAACAATTGACCTGCAAAGTAAATAAAAATGTTATAAACATTATGACTCACATATAATTTTGTTTTTATTAATTTATTATGTAATCAGTTTTGAACTTTATTTTAATTGGTCGAATTTCTGTAGTTAAAGTACTTCTGCAAATCACAAGATGCATGTAACTTTTTAAATAGAGTTTGTTTTTATTAATTATTATGCAATCAGTTTTGAAATTTAGTGTAATTGCTCAAATTTCTGTAGTTAAAATATCTCTGCAAGTCATAAATTCAACTCTCTTAGTACTCTAAAGTCAAACCACGAGGAGCCTCTCTGAAGTCAGGTGAATCCAATCTCAGAGATCTATGAACCACATTGCAAAATAAAATAAAAAACTTATTCCACAGTTACATATCGCAGCATCTTCATATGTCATTATTAGTTGGCAAGTATTTAAAAAAATATGTAGTTAGAAGGATGGCATGAGGTTTGATTTTTATTGGTTTTATGGTTTAACGTTGGACAAGATTATGTTGGGACTGAAAACCGTTTCAAAGACTATTTTTTTCCGTTAAAAGAAGGTATTGTGGTTAATTTTACATAGTGCAATAACTTTGGCAATTCAGAAAGAATCTTTATCTGTAAATATTTAGATCACCGTGGCTGGAGTCAAGTAGACGGTGATGTCGTTCTCTTCCCTTTCCACTGAGATCGACGTTTCCAAAATATTTTATATATAACTTTGGTCGGTTGATTTTATAAACCGACAATTTCGCCGAAGATGATGTGAGGGGACAAATAAATGCTTATTCTAAATGTTTGACAAAGTACATGCCTCCCTTCCAATGGCATTGAAGTTACGTGTATAATTTTGGTCTCTCGATTTTATGAAGCTGACATTATCTTGGCAACACGGCTAAGGGAAATACATAAGAAAGTACCTAGAAGCACACTCTAGATCACGTCTCTGATGAAAATACTGGAACAGTCAAGAAAGTTCTAGAAGAAAGTACCTATAAACACTCTAGAACACGTCTCTGTTGAAAATACCACGAAAGTTCTAGGACAGGGACCACTCTATCCATATACCTATACCTGAACCCTGAGCTTATCTCCATGGCTGATTCGCCGTATTCGACAACCAGACGGACATGGGTGCGGTCAAATGATTGAACGGACCATGTCCGTCTGATTGCCGTGACAAATGATTGAACGGGTACGCGGCAGCAAATGATTGAACCGGCCATGTCCGTCTGATTGCCGCGAATCAGCCATCGAGATAAGGATGCCCCTGACTGAATGTAGCGTGGATGCGAGAAATCATAAAACTATATGAAAATTAGTCAAGAAATTATAAAACCACATGAAAAGCAGTCAATCTGCGAGAAATTCTGGTCGATGGCGGCGTTTTTAAATTTTAGCGTGTTCACAATAAAGCAAATTGGCGGTGCCTTCCAATAGAAGATATTAAACTAGTGGCATGTAACTCTCTGACATCAATCATTTCGTCATATGATCTCGTCATAACTTACGTGCCTTCGTTATGAAGATAGAGTCCGTGAAGATGGGAGCAATCCAAACCCAACATGTCTCTCACAAACCTCAGCATCCTCTCTTACAAAACCACTGCAGGTGATCAAATCCCAAATTACGACTCTGTATTTCAATTAGAAGATCATTTTCTTTGATAAAAATGGGAAAGAACAGAAAGGACGTGGAGGAGGCTGAACGTACAATGTTGGAGGCGGTAGCAGCCGCTATAGAAGCACGCGAAAAGGTAATCAATTGGAATTGGAATGTTTATCTGCACCTGTGCCTTAATGCTAAACGCTGTTAATGGATTTGTTTCTGGTTATGATGATTCTTAGGTTGAAGAGTACGAGGAACTCACGAGAATATTGATCAATGAGAAAGAAGATGCGCTACAAGAGCTCCAGAAGGAGAAAGAGGCCGCCATTAAAGAGCGTGATGAAGCCATGGAAAGGCAGGCGAGATTCACGCGCTACTCCATCCAAGACCTAATGGCTGCAACATACAATTTATCAGACCATGTAAAAATTGGGGACGGTAGGTATGGCAGAGTTTACAAAGGTCAATTTCATGTTACTCCCGTGGCCATTAAAGTGTTGAAGCACAATTGGTTTCTCGGCGGCTCTCAATTTCAGCGAGAGGTAACTTTGTTCTCAGTCCCTGTAGCTCTACACATTCCTTTGACAACATATGGGAGTTTTTGATTGTTAATTTTAGGGCATATTGAATAGGTTTTTACCTTTTTTTCAAAGGAAAAATTTTTTCTGCTTTATATTAATAAAACAGATAGTAAATTTTCATAGTTTTCAGTCTGTCTGTAAAAATACCCTTTTATCTCCATTACATTATTATTGTTACTATTATATCTCTTACTAATCTTGTATAATCCATAACCTATCATCTTTATCTATTGTCCAAAAAATAAAAATAAAAACTATCTCTCTTAACAAATATGACAGGAGAGATTTTCTCAGTGAAATATTTTTGATGTTCTTTACATTGTCCAAAAAACATATTATCATACCTCCTCCGAGGTTTAAGAAAAAATTTTGCTGCCAGCATAGGTTATGGTTCCTTGTTTATAAGCAGAAAAGAAAAACCTACCGGGTTCTTTATCTATTTTTCTCTTTGATAGTATTTGATAGTAAGTTTGCAGTCTAGCTCTGCTCCCTGTAAATGCGATCTAAATAGATAGGGTGATAATTGCTTAACAGTTTCTTATGTGTTTTATCCATTTGGTTAATATAGTAGGATTGAAATTGTTATATCTTTTGACTCAGTATATAATTCTCTTTGCATCACTATAGATCTGTATGTGTTCCAAGCTCAAACATTTAGCCAGATCAATATTCACCATAGTGCAACCATCTATGCTTTACTATTTGTGTCTGCCCAGAAGTGTAAGAATTTACTTGGTTCTATAACTATGTAGGCGTGGCACCCATATTTCTTCATAGAGCATGCATCATCTAAAAAGCCCACTGGATATGTTTGCGAAATGTCTTTGAGTTTGAAAATATAGATTTACTTTTATTATTAGATGGTCCATATTCCTTGAAATATGCCACAGTTTTAATGACATCCTCCTTACTACCCGATATTTATTATCAAATACAAAAATACAAATGCGCCTTTTGGCTGAGCTAGGTAAACCAAATAAGTTACCAACCAAATTTCGAACCAAATTTTGAAACACCTCAATGATAGATAATGGTACAATGCCGAAAATATCCAACACCCCTTCCCAAAGTGCATCCAATACCCTTCCCAAAGTGCGCTTTCGCATAAAGGCATTGCAAAAATAGATGAACATTATCTTCTGTGATATTCTTACATGGATTGATTTTTGATATTTTGGATTGATTTAGAACTAATTTGATTATCACTTCAGTAATGTTAAAACAAATCTTGGACAAAAACTCTATTATTTCACATCACAAATTCATATCAAACTTAGCTTACTTCGATGTATTACGTGAATCAGATGGATCGGTTGAGCAGCATTAAGCACCCTCGTTTAGTAATGTTAATGGGGGCATGCCCCGACGGAGACTTCATTGTTTATGAACACTTGCCCTGTGGAAGCTTAGAGGATCGGCTGCTCTCCAAGGACGGGTCACCCCCGCTTCCATGGTTCGACAGGTTACGCATTGCAGCAGAAGTGTGTGAGGGCTTATTGTTCATGCACACCATAGAGCCACATCCAATTGTTCATCACCATGTAAAACCCTCCAACATACTGCTAGACAATGATCTGGGTAGCAAAATCAGTGATTTCGGGCTCCTCCAACTCCTTTCAGATCCATTTCGGGTATATGACTCAAATACCGACTCGAATGTGTACAGCTTCGGACTACTTGTTCTCCAGCTTCTAACCGGGAAGCCCAACAATGAGCCGGAGATACGATTTCTTGATCGCGTGGACGCAGCCCTCGCCAGATCAGACGACCACCAGTTAAAACATTTATTGGATGAGGGAGCAAAGTGGCCACTGGAAGTAGCAAGGCAACTCGCTACGATCGCTTTAGACTGCACGGACAACAGAAGCCTTCCACAGGCGATGCGGTTTTTGGAGACAATTCTAATTAGATTCCCTAAACCTCAACCTCCACCTCCCGAATGTTTTGGCTCTCCAATCAATTTCTCCAACCCTCGATCTGAACCTCCCGACTGTTTTTGCTGCCCGATCAGTATGGTAAGCAACACAATGAGGTCCATCCATCCATGCATTTCACTCATTGCTTTAGATCTACAATGAACATGATAATTTTATAGATTTTGCTGATTGTCAATGGACCTGTGCAGGAGGTTATGAAAGACCCCCATATTGCTGAAGATGGGTACTCGTACGAATTTGAGGAAATCAAAAGATGGTTAGACAGCAATGACACATCCCCCATGACTGGAGCCAAGCTTAAACATAAGAAGAAGGGTCTCATTCCAAATCGTTCGCTTCTCTCCGGAATTGAATACTGGCGAAACCAAACAGGGTTTTTCCACCATTCCTGAAAGAAAGATTAATATCAGGCAGTTGCCAATGGACAGATATAGCCAATTGGCCGGAAATCTGGCTGATTCTCAAGCACATTATGTACTCATATGTTTGATTTTATTACAGGAAATTTTTTAGTCTTGTATTTAAGAGTATGGTTAATTAGAGGTAAGTTTAGTGTTCTATATTCATTATTATAAGAATATACTTAATTAGAGGTAAGTTTAGTGTTCTAGTTGGGTATGGAAAAGGTTTTGGGATCAACTCACATTCATTGAGGCATTTGTTTTTGTTATATTAATTTTTGAATCTTACATTTAAGAAAGTAAGAATATAGCTGATTAGAGGTAAAAGGTTTGGGGATGTATTTTAAATTATATGGAATTATTATATGTTTGTAAGAATATAGTTGATTAGAGGTAAAAAGTTTGGGGATGTATTTGAAATTATATGGAATTAATATATGTTTGTAAGAATACAGTTGATTAGAGGAGATGGATAGAACTTATTGAAGATTTCTGGAGGTGGCAGATTCGAGCCCTGAACTCCTACGTGTCCTCACTCATACTACACCTCGGTTACATGGGACGGGAGCCACAGAGCAGCAACAGGTCAAATGTCGGACTTGTGCCCTCGCTCATTGCAGAGAGACCCACTGCTCAAGTCGTCCAGCGATTTGTGGATGCCCTTGTTTCCTTGAGGGGAAAGAGATGCAAGGGGAAGAAGAAACGTGAAACAGAGTACCAAGGGGCGGTGAAAGGCTGCGGGGATCTCAAAGTTGTCAACCTAAGCTACCAGATAAGTGACAAATCCAGATCTACCATGCCTGTGACTTACACCCTCCACCTCGAGAGGCCTACTGTTGATACAAAACAAAAAATCGCTGAGATAACAATCAATTGCTCCGGCAAGAGGCATGTGGGAACCGGAGAAGAAGCAAACTCGAAGGAGGCGGAGGGGGTTTATGAAGGTATCCTCAAAGTGACTGTTCAATCCCACGACCAAGCTCATAATGCTAGATCCATTTGCCTATATGCCATCGAATTTGCTGCACATATTGCCCCTTATGCACCTTAGCCATAAACCTGAGCTTGACAATGTTGCCCCTGCATGGCTACTGCATGGATCCGGGTTGATCCTTCCTACTATGGAAGGGAGTATTATCTATAGATCTGCCTCTGATTTGATAGATCCAACATTCAGTAGATTGAACGACCCACACCAAGCCCAAATCCGAAGGCCTGAATGCACCAAGTCACCCTTCTGCCCCGGATCATAGTCCCAAAATGCAGAGGAAGGTAAAACATGGGTAGAGCCGTTGGGAGTTTGGAAACTCCAAATATTTTTGTCAACCCTCTTAGATCATGCACCAGATCTGACAAAAATGGAACTCAATTGCCCAAAAGGCCTAATAGGCAAGCAGATCGACGGTGACCTACCAGGCTGGATCAGGACAAAGCTCTATGACAAAACAACAAGACAACTAGATCCGATAAATTCAAGAAGTTGGGTAATAGTCACCGCGACATGGTAGACAGACTCACACCCAAAAAAAGAGGATCTGATTCAAATTTTCATCAAAACATTGGAAGGAAAAATGGTTTGCTGGAGGATCTGGGAAGGAAAGAAGATCCAGGAGCTAAAAAACAAGATCCAGAACCAACTAGGTATTCCATCACATCGGCAAAACCTAATCTGTTTAGGTCACAGCCTTCAGGACAATCTTACACTGAAGGATTATGGCATCAACGTAGACATGACCATAATAATTAATTTGCAATTGAGGGGAGGAAGCGTTGGAACCAGCTCTAAAATTACAGGCTCCTTCAAGGAAGCAGTCAAAGGCAAGGGTCAAGCGCATGTCAAAACCACAGCACTAGTGGAGCTTCCAGGGCCCTGCATAGTAGAAAAAAAATATGAGAATCCTACACTCACCATTGCCATGCCCAAGCTAAACAACCTGTTTACAGATCTTTACTCCAATTCAGTTATATGTAGATTCAATGGATTCTGGCCAAAATCTGATGTTCTACACAAATGGATATATGAGGCCTAGTCACGTGACTATAAGATCTACTTATGCCCCAAAGGCTTTTTTATAGTCAGATTCAGAACAACACAAGAAAGAGAATACATCCTCAATAAGGGGCCATGGTTATGGGGCAATGCAAGACTATTTATGACCCCATGGTTCCCGGATTTCGACGCCAATACAATGGTGGTATCAAAGATGCTAGTGTGGGTCAGGCTGCACAAGCTCCCATTACATTTTTGGCACCATAAGGTATTAATCGCCATAGGGAATGTTTTAGGTAAATACCTCAAGATTGATAAGGACATAATCTCAAGGGGGATTCTAACTTTTGCCAGGGTATTTGTTGAGGTAGAACTTAGCGAGGGACTACTAGATAGTATCAATTTGAACTTCAATAATACACAGTGGACACAACCACTAGATTATGAAAACACAACTTTCTGATGTTGTGGTTGTCTACAAACAGGACACCTCCACAGTGCCCGTCCCAAAGCAAAGCAAACCCTCAAATGGAACAAGAAGCAACAGAAACAGCCAAAAGGATGGCAAAGTACAGCCCTTGGAGGAAGAAGTAGAAAATGCATAAACAACAGTATACGAAGCAGAAACAGAGGATCAAAGGACCCAGAAGAGCCCTTTAAAGGAGGAAGAAGACTCCAGCAAACAAACACAGCATAAAACATCTCAACTAACAAGAATGGAAATAAGGGGCATCAAGCGAACTCATGAATAAGAAGGATCTGAATATGACAAAGACACTCTCACTGAAACGACCACTCCAAACACTGGAGGTTGGCGTAAGATGGAAAACAAGAAGGGGAGAAAAGAACCGTAGTCAATCTATTTTACATTTTTTATTTTTTTATTTTACTTTTTGTCTACCCAATATACAAGCCATACGCATATGTTTTTTAGCAACTACAAAATATAATTTTGTCATTATGAATGGGAAAAATTAGTTTATTAGAGGTAAAAGGTTTGGGGATGTATTTGAAATTATATGGAATTAATATATGTTTGTTTTTGTAATAGTAATTTTTTGAATGTTATAAGTAGGAATTTAGTTACTTAGATATAGTTTAATATTTAAGGTTTTGCGGTTAACTTTTAGAGTTATATATTTGTTTGTGTTATAGTAATTTTTAAATATTACACATAAACTTAAGAATATAGCTAATTAGAGGTAAGTTTAGTGTTCTAGTTTTATATAATAAAGTTTCATGATTAACTTCATTTTGTTTATATGTTTGTCTTTGTTATAGTAATTTTTGAATTTGACTTTTTTAAGAAAGTAAGAATATAGTTGATTAGAGGTAAAAGTTTGGGGATTTATTTGAAATAATATGGAGTTATTATATGTTTGTTGTTGTAATAGTAATTTTTTGAATGTTATAACTAGGAATTTAGTTACTTAGAAACGCAGTTGTCTATAATGTGACTATTTGGAAGCTTTTCCGGTAGATTTTTCCTTAATATAATATCACCATTACTTACATTTTACTTTTCGGCTCCACTTTTAATCGCTGTCACATCGTAATTTGAAAAAGTCTAAACTTTTTCAACGACCAAGTCCGGGCCAACGTTAATCCAGGTCATCCAACCAAGGAATGGGCGACCACACAGACTATTGAATAGCGAACAATTTTGGAACAATTACGCGGGGTGGAGCACGGAAAACGCCTCATTGTTAGCATCCGACCGTTTACTTGTGGCGTTACTTATGAGAGACCCATTCAACTCAGTATGTGGGCGATGTTCCCTGTTAAAAATTTGGAGTTAATAAGTGTATATTTTAAAATAAACAATATTCTAAAAGAAGTGTATTATAATAAAAACAAAAGCGAATATGATTAGTGTGAAAAAATATGGTAAAAGTATTTCACTCCATATTAATTCAAAATAAAATATTAGTGTGAAAAAATATGGTAAAAGTATTTCATTTAATATTAATTCAAAATAAAATATTTAGGATGTACTTGTGAAGTAGTATAATTTATTAGAAAGATAAAATAATTAAAAAATTTAATTTCGAGTTTTTTAAAATATTTTAATATTATTATTTAAAGTATTAATATTAATAAATTTATGAGGAGATTATTTCATATACATAAATATATATAATAATATAAAAAAGTTTTGTATGTCCATATGTGTTAACCATAATAAAATAGTTTATTAATGTATAAAATAAAAGTAATTGAAAAAAAAATATATTTTTTTAAAAAAATTAATAAGCGTTAAAGATTCAACTTATTTCATTTATAATATAAATTAAATATTTACATTTAAAAAATATGATTATTGATAATAAAAACAATGTAATTTGTAGATAAAACATTTCAATGACTATATTTATGTTAAGTGGTTAAACAAAAAAACTATGTATTATATAAAGTAATTGAAAAAAAAAAATTTATAGTTAAATCATATCCATATTTTTTTTCAGGTATATTTTTTCAATTTTGTATGAAATTCAACAATGAAAACATAAGGGTAGTTGTACACAATTGAAGTGGTCAAGGGTATTTCGAAAGCCTTAATCCATTTATATATTAAAAAATGTTATTTAAACAATGGAAAATGAGACATGCACACATAAATATTTCAATAAGAAACATATTTTCATTAAAAAAAAGTAGTTACATATGTTTGTTTTCCTATCTAAACCACATACAACTAATACATTATGTCTCCATGAAACATTCTATCATTTGTTGAATTGAGGCTTCTGTGATCCATAACAATTATAAGAAGAGTTTCAAGGTAAATCACATGTAGAAAACCTTTGTCGACGCGTTTCAAACCAACTAGTGTGGTTCATCGTCAGGACAAGTTGAGGAGTCAGATCATAGTTGCATATTAAATAGGGAGAGCAGATCTTCCCAACGACTAGGTTGACTAGGTTGACCATCAACAACTATATAAAAATAGCTAGATAATATTATAATGTTAAAAAGTCAAAAGACAATAAAAAATAATATTATAATTATAGTAACTAAATTTTCTTCCTAATAAATAATTTTATATTATTATATTAACCCACCATCATCATCATCAATATATTATATATTAGAATGTAATTCCATTTTATTTTATTTATATATTATTCTTTGGTTATTAATATATTTAATTCCTTATTAATTTATTTATTTAAATCACTAGGGATAAGTAAAGGGGGGTTTAGAAAATTTTTCTTTGCTTATTAATTTATTTAATTCCCTCTTTTTTTTTAATCATTTAAATTACTAGGGACAAGAATGTTATTCTATTTTATTTTATTATACATTATTTTTTGGTTATTAAATTAACTTATTTAATTAATTATTTAAATCACTAGGGATAAGTAAAGGGGTTTTTTTAATAATATCGATTTAATGGAATTAATAAATTATATTGAATATTGGGTAAAATTAAACAAATAAATAGAAAATTTAACCAATATTCATATAATTTATTAATTCCATTAAATCGATATTATTAAAGAACCCTTTACTTATCCCTACTGATTTAAATAAATAAATTAATAAGGACTTAAATATATTAATAACCAAAAAATAATATATAAATAAAATAAATGGAATTACATTCTAATATATAATATATTATAATATAAAGGTCGAATCCCGAAGCTCTTTGGGGTTAGGTTCAGTAAATAGGCCGAGGGGTGTTGATGCCCTTAGGGTGGCATCCACTCAGTGTTAAAAAACCCTGGACGTAGCGGCTACCCACTGACCCGGGTATCTGTGAACCAGTAAAGTGAAAAGAAATAATATATTATAATATATAAATTATTTATTAGAAAGAAAATTTAGTTACTATAATTATAATATTATTTTTTATTACCTTTTGACTTTTTAACATTATAATATTATCTAGCCATTTTTTATATAGCCGTTGATGGTCAACCTAGTCAACCTAGCCATTGGGAAGATTTTATCTCCCTCTTTAATATGCAACCATGATCTGACAACTCAACTTGTCCTGATGAGGGACCATACTAGTTGGTTCAAAACGCGCCGACAAAGGTTTTCTACATGTGATTTACGTCGAAACTCTTCTTATAACATTCTATCATATTATGTTCCTTCTTAAGCAAAAAGAATTCTTACAAAATAAAACAAACTTGACATTTAACAAATAGAGGTCTATAGGACCTATCACAGAGTATCTATACTATATTAGTACTCCCTGAATTTTGCGATGTTCCATTGACAAAAGCAAAGAAATTTATCTAGCAATCGAGAACATCGTTCCTTTCACAAATAATCTGCTACTTGGTTATGCTCCCTGTAGATATGGGAAAAATGTAGCCTCTGGAAAGTCTACATCAAGGTTCTGATTTGTTGCATCTAGTTAGTAAGAGGTGGCGGCTCAAATTTTGAAACTTTTAGAATCGAATCAATGATCACTTTAGAATCACCAAACACATATATTGCTCCAATGCCTAGCCATTTAACACATATAAGGACTCCCAAAAGATTTATAATCTCATTTGGGTTGTTAGTACCTACGCCACTAGACCAACTGAAATGATAGAATATTACATGCTTCAATACAATAAATGCCCTGATGCCACAAACCCTTTGTGTTGATCCCCAGTCAAAGAAGTTGAATGGGAATCTAGACCAAACCTCCTTGATTTAGACAAATCTCCTTGTGAGGATCTTCTTCCTAGTTCCTATCTCTATAAAATAAGATACAATCTTCAAGCATGTGCCCCTAAGAATTGTCTCAATTTGGTTGAAAATCATTGCATTCTGACATCTCGAGATACTGCATACAATTTAGAAGGGAAAAAAAACTATATTCCTTATATTCCTAAAACCATTGAGTGAGGAATTTTTCAATAGGATTCTTATCCCAAATAACATATAAATTGAGCAAATTCATAACCCCGGACCAAATAGAAACCAGAAAAGGACAAGTGAGAAATAGGTGTCCCACATCTTCATTATCTACCTTGCATAATGCTCATCTCCCAAGTCCCTTGAAACCTATTTTAAGGAGATTTTCCCTAGACCCGCCACACCACATTTACCCTCTTTTAAAATATCTCTAGGGTAAACATGAGCTGAGTGTTAGCACAACATGACCCAAAATCCAAGCTCCAGTTAAGGAAGTGGGGCCTTCAAACCAGAAGCAAACGGTCATCGCTCAGAGACTCGAGATCACTCAAGAGTTTGACAACCACCATAGGTAATCAATCCCTGAGTTGATACTCTTTTTCACCAACTTGACTCCACAACCGTACCCTTGACACATTGTGCATGTAGTTATGAGGATTCAACCACACCCATAAGCCTGCCTACCAAAGGTTATTACCCAAATTCCCCAGTTTTGTACCAACACTTGCGATATCAGTGCCACCTTTTCAGGTTAGCCTCAGACCACTACCCATAATTTCCTATAAATTTCCATAAATATGACTAAGATGATAACAATTCCAACCATTCAAAAATTGAGCAAATATTGACTAAAACATGCCTAATGCATGATAGACATTTCTTCAAACATATAGTAAACATAGAAGCTACAGGTCATGGATGCATATCTGACCATAAACTTCTAATCTTCATCTGAGAATCATCAAGAAGGTCCAATGCCCTCTCTAGTAGTTGCAACAACAAGTATTAGCCCATGCATTCATGAACCATTCAATAACTTATCAAATCATGAACAAGAGTTATAGCTAGAGCACATCCTAAAACCATATATATAACGAGCATATAACTAGAATAAAAACCATGAAAAATCAATCATAAATTCAACATAATAACCTATGCATGTGCTCATTAATCACATTACAAAAATAGCTCATATTAACATATTCAAATGGCAACCAATTCAAGGACTTCCACGTACCACCCAACCATAAAATGAGTTGAAACAAATCTCTCTTTCATCTAATCACCCCCGTGTCATATTCCAAGCATGAATGTGGGATCTCATGGGATAAACCAAGACATAACCAAACAAGGACTTGAGAGGTTAAACCACCTCCACCCTCAAGATACCATGATCTCACCTAAACCGGTCTCGAGATCACAAAACCAAAACAAGCTTGGATTCCTCAGAATTCCTTCACCATACGCAGAGGAATTTTCATGTCTCCACCCACCTGTTGAAAATTGCCCATAGAAAACCATCTCCACCTCCAACCCTTGCGATTTTCTTGAGACCACCTCACTTGTATTCAAAATCTTTTGACAATCTAAAGATCAGCCAAGAATGAATCCTCTGACATAGTGGCTATCTAGGAAATGGAAATGTGAAGTTGAAACCACTATCAAACCAGGTAAAACCCATGCTAATGAGAACAAATGAACCAAATAATCAAATACATGTACCATGCATTCACCTATAACATGAAATGACACATGCAACCTGTTACCTGCAAAATCTTCCTGTTGAAGGTGATGATCCAACTTTCTCCTTACGCTCCCTTACTTTCCTTCTCTTTCCATTTTATTTATTTTTCTTGCTTGTTCTCTCCTCTTGGAGGTCTCTCTCTCTTTGAAATTGATCCAAAGTCAAAACTGATAAAAACTTGTGAATTGCTTGTCATATGTCTTTTTATCATTGATGTCTCTATTTTTGTCATTTTCCTTCTAAGTTCCCTTGCATGCACATTTGTGTCTCTTTACCTTTCTTTTATACTATTTTCCTTTATTTTCATAATAAAATTCCATGTATTGACTCTCTTACTTTGCCAATGCCTTTTCCAATTGCCATATCCATTAATAAACCACAAGTGATTCCAACTATAGTGCTTCCCTAACGTTCATCTTGGAGTATGTGTCCCATGACCTTACGTAACACCCTCCTCCCACATCTACCCAAGCACCGGCCAACTGGGGTAAACATGCAACAAGAGGCCACTATTATACGATTCGACCTCCTAAGTCACGTTAAGGAAGGGGAACCGATGGAAACACACCATACATACATTCAACATCAACTTCAGGACCTTTAGGAACCAATCCAAAACTTTAGAAAACTTTCCCTTGGGTACCACTGAACTTTTGGAAAACTTAAGCCTCAGGCACTCTCATGCTATAGGCATGATAGCATCCAAAAACCCAGAGTCATCTTCACAAGCTTTCCTACCAACATCCAAAGACTCATTTAGTCAATGCTATGCCAATGTCCCTAGGATTTGAGCCACTTTTCCAAGCCAAGAGCCTAGGTCACCACCCAAAATCTTCTTAATACTAAAATAACATGGAAATGATAGTGCTAAAGAAAATACTTGTTTAATGCCTTAACTAGACCCCTACTAGCCATGACAGGCATTTCGTTAAACATATCTCGAATATGTAAACTACAGGTGTAAATAACAGTTCTGAGCATAAAGGTCTCATACTTTGCTGATAATCACTAAAAACTGTAAATGCCTCAATACATCACTTGTCATTACATCGAATAGGTCATATATACATTGATCATTCAATTACAAGTAAAAACATGGTGAAAGCCACACATAGTTGTTGTCACAAAACACATACATAACCAGCATAATAGGAACAAAAATACTCATGAGAGTACAGCCAAATAGACTATGTATAATCCATCAAAATACTCATAGAAATACAAGGAGAAATAACCTTTCATTAATGATGCAAAATTCAAACCTAGGATGGGACTTCCACATTCCACCCAACTGTAGAATGGCTGAGCCAAATCTCTCTTCATCCATTCATCCCTGTGCCATATTCTAAGCATGAATTTAGTATCTCATAAAACATATCAATCAAAACTCATCCAGGGCTTCTAGGGGCCATCCACCTCAACCCATCAAAAATGATTCCACCTCATGGTCGGACATCACAAAACCATCATCATATTGGTCTCCATCCAAGCCTTCTAGGGCTTCCAGAGCGTTTGTTCCAACCAAGGATTCCTAGACTAGTAACGCAACCATAACTATCACCGGGCTTCCAGAGCATTTGTCTAACCAAGGCTTCTAGGACTAGTAACTCAACCCACCAAGGACTTCAAGATCATTTTTCCAACCAAGGCTTCCAAGACTAGTAACTCAACCCAATTTCTTATAGGGCTTCTAGAGTGTTTGCCCAACCAGGGCTTCCAAGAACTAATAACTCAACCAAATCTAAGGAAACATGAGAACCAACCAAAAAAAAATAATGAAAGTAAACCCACATTCACCATGGTTATCCAAGAAATGGCAAGGCTAGGCAATGCACTATCAATCCAGACAATATAGATCATGACCAATAATCCACATGCATATGCCATGCATGCCAAAACTAGTGAAGAAATCATAAATGTAACTCTGTACCTGTAAGAAAATATGATGTAGCTGTTGATCCCGATGCCCTCTTGCGCTTTCCTGCTCTTCCTTTGCCTTCTTCCTCCAAGAATCCAAGTATGCCACACCCACTAAGAGTGCTCCAAGAAAACTCTACGTCTCCAATAATATGAGAGAGAGAGAGAAAATAATGAGAGAGCTCCAAAACTTAACTAACAAAAGGTTACCAAATGATCCTCAAAAGCCTTTTTATGAATGAGGCCTCTATTTTATTCATTTTCCATTATTTTCCTTCATTTTCCTCCTCACATGCAACCTCTAACCTTTCACCTACTTTTTCTCCTAATTTCCATTATTTTCATAAATAATTGTGCCAAAAATGCCATTTTTCCTTTCCAAAGCCCTAGCCATTGCCTTTGCTAATTTACTTAGCCATAAACAATCACAAGTGATCATCGTCACTAGGATTTTTCCCAACATTCAGCTTGGAATAAGTGTCCCATCATCTGCAGTTATTATTTTGCCTTTATTTACTTTTATTACATGGAAATTTCAAGAGGGCTATTACACCTCAGTCTTATTATTTTTGCCTTTAATATCCTTTTTTACATGAAATTTTAACCCAGGGTTATTACAAACCCCTCCCCCATGGGGGAACACCATCCTTAGTGTTCTATGACTTCTACGACTAGAAAATTGATGAAAACAAAACATACTTCCTATGGAGCTTTATAACATAGCTCAATGCAATATTTACAATGATATACTACTGAAAACAAAAGAAACATATTGCCTATTGGAGCTTTATATTAACACAACTCATTGTGGTAGTTACAATAATAGCCATATATATATATTCAACTGCACTTTAAATTTATCTATTGTAGAATTCACTATGGCTATAGCTAGAACTCTACCTCTGGTTCCACATGCAATACAAAAAAATCAATCAGATGATCAACATCCTAAACATATCTCTTAAGCAATGAAACATGGAAAACATCATGTACTTTCACTATTGGAGGCAGTGCAAGTTTACAATCCACTAGTCCAATCCTCTCAAGGATCTCAAAAGTCCCACAATATCGAGGTGCCAACTTGGCAGATGACCCAATCCTCAAGGAGATCCTCTTAGGCTTGACGCACAAGTGCACATCTCGCCAACCTGAAACTCCTTGAATTATCTATGATGATACACATTACTCTTCTTCCTGTCATGTGATGCCTTTAAATTCCTCTTAATAAATTTCATTGCCTGCTCCATTTCAACCAACTTATCTGATCCAATTAGTACCTTGTTCACTGGATGATAAATTGTACTGAAGGTTATCTCTGTCCCCAAGCCTGCAAATAACTCTTTCCAAAAGTTGTAATTGAATTTGGCATCTCTATATGATGTGATATTCTTGGGAACACCATGCAACCTCTTTATATCCCTGATTAATATATGAGATACCTCACTAGCTCAATTAGTAGATTTCATTGCAAAGAAGTGAGCTACCTTGCTCAACCTGTTAACCACAACCATCAAAGAATCATGTTGTCTCAATGTATTTAGAAAACCTGTAATGAATTCCATGGAAAATACCTTCAATTTCCATTCTGGAATTAGAATAGGATGCAATAAATCAGTTGGGTGGTTACACTCAACTTTCACCCACTGAAAGTCCAAACATCTAGCAACAAACTCACCCACCTCCTTCTCCAAGTTTGGCCAATGATATAAGTTCTTAATATTTGTCAGAGGCTTTTAGTATCCTGAGTGACCTAAATATGGCTTGAAATTGAACTCCCTCAATATGAACTTCTTCAACTCACTATTTTACGTCACATAAATCTTGTCCATGAATATGACCAAGCCATCTATCATGAGGTGATACTCTTCATCCCTATCACCTTCACCCTATTTCTACTGTCTCTACTTCAACTGTTGGTAACTCTCATCATGTTGTCTTTCATGCAAGATCGACTCTTGCAATTTTGTCCCATATGAGCTCACAACAGAAATATGATTTACTTTCACTCTCGTACTAAGAGAATCTGTAACCATGTTCTTCATGCCCCTTATGTACCTGATCTCAATGTCAAACTCTTTGAGGATAGAAAACCATCTAGCTTGCCTAGAATTTAGATTAGGTCGGTCAAATAGGTACCTCAACCCACTATGATCAAACCTTTTGACAAGGAGGTAATGCCTCCACATATTTAGTGCATGAATGATAACTTCCAACTTGAGACCATGAGTCACATAGTTCTACTCATGTTGATTCAACTTTCTTGACTCATAGCATACCAGTTGTCTTTCCTGCATCAAGACTCCACAAAATCATTTATTGCAATAATATTTACAAACTACAAACTCCTTATCACAATATACAATCTTCAAGACTAGAGCATTTGCAAGAAAATTCTTCAACTACTCAAAACTAGTTGCACACTCCTCAATCCATTCAAAATTGTTTCCTTTCCTCTATAAACATGTGATAAGATACCCAATCATTGAGAAGTTCCTGATGAATCTCTTATAATCACCTGCTAGTCTCATGAATGATCTGACCTCTTCCACATTCCTAGGAGTTGGCCACTCCAAGATAGCTTTAATACTTTCTAGGTCAAGTGTTATCCCTTCCTTGGAAATGACATGGCCTAAGTAATGAATCTAAGATTGAAAGAAACCGCACTTGTTGATCTTGGCATACAATTGATGCTCTCCCTACAATCTCAACATTGCTTCTAGGTGCTCTGCATGCTCCTCATTCTTGGAATATACCCATATATCATCAATAAATACTATCACAAACATATCCATATAAGGATGCAACACGCCATTCATCAAACACATGAAAGAGGATAGAGCATTAGTAAGACCAAAAGGAACCACCACAAACTCATAATTCCCATACCTGGTACGAAATGCAGTCTTATAGATGTCTTCTACTTTAATGTGCACTTGATGATATCCTAATCTCATATCAATCTTTGAATACACTTTTTATCGCTTCCATTGATAAAACAAGTCATCAATCCACGACAACAGATACCTGTTCTTGATTTTCACCGTGTTCTGCTACATGGAATCAATGCATAATCTAAGAGTACCGTGATTTTTATTTACAAACAACACTGATGCACCCCAAGGTGACACACTTGGCCTTATGTATTCCTTATCAAAAATTTCCTTAAGCTGCAGTTTTAATTCCACCAACTCTAGAGTGCTAATCCTGTATGGTGCCTTTGATGTTGGTGCTACTCTTGGCATAAACTCAATAAAGAAATGCACTTCCGTATGAGGCAAAAATTCTAAAATCTCTACAAGAAACACATCCTAAAATAGCTGCAAAATAGGGTAGTTCTTCAAAACTTCATCATCCTCAACATCCTTCTCTTTTTTTGGGTATCTGTTATATTCTTTCCATGACCAGTGTTAGGATTTGTACATTGTGACAAGCATAGCAGGGATGGAAGCCCCACCTATCGGGGTGTTCGCGGGGGGGGGGGGGGGGGGGGTAGCCCCCCTACATGGGGTCTGGGGTAGCTCCCATGGATTTTATTTTATGTGGACCAAATGATGGGGAATACCTAAATATGTTGGGTGGACCCACCCATGGTTTTGCGCATGGGTTTTGCACATGTTTTTGGGCATGATGGTTTTCTTCCCATGGTATCTTGTAAATCTGGTCAAGGGAGCTATGGTTATGTTCTAATCCATGGTTAATGGATTGTGGTTTATGAATGCTTCAACATGTTTATATATGTATTGTAACAGTGAAATGAATATAATGAAAATCAATTTGGTAGTCCCGGTTTAGGGATCAAGGGGAAAATATTTGTGTATATTTTTTTTCTTCTCTCACCGTTGTTTATTTTTCTATTTGAAGAATTCATTTTTAGGTAATTTATGTACAGGGTTAAAGCCTACATTTGGTATCAGAGTTGTTTCGGCTTCAAAGGGACACCTTTGCTGCTGAGGGGTTATGCTCAGCCTGTGGTAGACCTTGTTTAGTGGGAGATTTGTGTGATCAATTATTGTGGTGAAAGACGATGGAGAGCAATGGAAAGATAAAGATTGAGAAATTGAATGGTCAAAGTTTTGAGTTGTGGAAGCTAAAGATGGAGGACCTGTTGGTGGACCGTGTTATGAACTAGCTCAAGAAAGGATAGAAAAGATAGATCAACGCCTTAGAATTCAGCCTCTTCGAGTGGGCAACCTCCTTTACATTACATAAATGAACAATTATTGGATGATACAAATGAAAAAACATCCTTTCTATATATAGGAGTCTAAAGGAGTCACAATATAACCCAGCTGACCTAACAAAATAATAATATAAAGCCACAAAATAACAATAGAGGAATCTATGGGGACAAGTAATAACATAAGTGGGGGGGGAAATAAGGGGCACACAATATAATAAGGGGTCTAACTACAATAGTAATGGGGTAATTCACTAGTATTTATAGGGACCCGCAACATGCCCTTTCCTTCAAAAAGTGTTGGTCCCTCAACGCTGACGTAGTTCTGGATACTTCTGTATAAAATTCTCATCCTCCCATGTGGAATCTTCAGCAGATAAGTTCTTCCACTTGATAAGATACTCTGAAATTGATCGATTTCGTAGTTGTCGAGTTCTTGTTTCTTTGACTTCTTCTGGTTCCAATATAATTCTCTGCATGCACTAGTTGTTTTAGTCTGATTGATCAATTAACTGGATGATCACTAATTTAGACGATTGTCCCACTACACAACTAACCTTCCACTAGTTCCTCCAACTATTATAACTAGTTTAACTAAACACAACTGAAATGGATTACTAAAATTTAGCAATCACACACGTTTAACTTAAATCCAAGCCCTATAACTCAAATTTGCTTAGCCAACTAAGTGACAAGATCCATGTCACATAAGTTAACTACATCCAAGTTGTTTGCTGATGTGGAGATTCATTTTTTCTCAATTTTACCAATGAAAAGTCAATTTGAGACCTTCTTGCTACACTTTTCAACACTCCCTCTGAGCAAGAAAGGGATTATCAACCACCCTTACCCTACACCTGTGGAATTCAAATTTCCCTCTTAACAAGGCCTTTCTCAAGATGTCAACATCTTATTCCTCTGTTGGAATGTATTGTAGCAACATTATCCACCTCTGCACACAATCTCGTAAATGATTATACCAAATATATATATGCTTGGATCAATCATGAAATATCGAATTATTAGAGAGATTAATACAACTCTGATTAACACAATAGATCACAGTTGGATCCAACATTTGACCAAACAGTCCCACAATTATCTTCCTCATCCAGATTGGCTCACATGCTACTTGAATTGCAACCGTGTATTCTTCTTATGCTGAGCTTAACACCATAGATATTTTCTTCTTTCTGTACCAGGAAATCGTTATGGACCAAACACTAAAAATACCACCTGATGTACTCTTTTGGTTGGATGGACTCCCTACCCAATCTGTATCTATGAAGCCACACAACTTCACTCCCTCTGTTAGTCTATACCATAATCCATACTAGGTAGTGCCTCTAAGTTATTGCAGGACATGCTTAGTTTCCTTCTAATACAATTTAGTTGGCCTAACAATAACTTGGCTCAACTAGTTGATTGCATAGCACATATATGATTGTGTGTTCACAAGATACATTAGTGAACCCACTAATTTTTTTTAAATGGTAAGATCCTCTTCTTCACCTGAAGTGGCATTCTCCTTCCTCTAATTGGTCATTAGAGGTGTCTCCGTGGGCTTACGACTCTCCTTGTGTAATCTTTGTGGTCTCTTAATGGCATACTTTCTTTAAGACATAAACAATTCCCCATCACCTTGCCATACTTCCAACCCAAGGAAGTGGTGCATGATACCCATATCCTTCACCTCAAATTCCCTTACAAGGTCCTCCTTGAAAGAGTTGATCATCTTCTCATCATCAGTCAATATTAAATAATCAATATATAAAACAATTATGAGAATTTTACCTTCTACCAAAATATGATATAGGTTTGCATCCGCTTCACTTTTGGTGAAGCCCAATCCTATGAGATAACTATCGATCCTGGTGTA